>LDKF01001303.1:57109-68904 GCA_001026735.1 Rotylenchulus reniformis
ATTCATTTGCATTCATTCATCTTTTTGGGCTGCTCTTCCTTCCAATTTGCCTTCATATTCGCGAAATTTAAATTTTCAATATTTAAAAATTAAAATTAAATAAAAATTAAAATCATTCTTCTCTTTGTTTTTTCCATTTTTTCTTCCATTTTGTCATTGCGAAACAGGGGTCCGGTTCACCTACGAACTGGGCTTTATCCTGCTTTTGCAAAATTTATCCATTCAATTTTTCTTATTTTTTACACATTTCATCTTCCAATCCATTGATCAATAATTTTAATAGATCAAAAATGGACAATCGTCCACCAAAGCGCCCCCATCCCTTTTCCATACTGGGATTGCTCTCGTCCATTTCTCCCCCTCCCGCGAAACGTCCTTTACTGAGTGCGCCGGAAAACCAGTCGCAAACTGGTTGTGGCTCGTCCTCCGCGGAAAAATCACCCACGGACTTTATCAAAAAGTTGGGCGACTCCGTCGAGCACAATTCCAAATTCAAATTTGGAAAAGTCAAAGCCCGATTTTCCATCATTGCTCTCCCTGAGGACCCGGAAACAATGCTCGAAGGGATTTTTGAGCATTGCATCAATGAAGCAATTGAGAGCTGTCGCCAAAGCATGGGAGAGAAGCCGGACCATATCGGATGCACGGTCAACAGTGTGCTTTTGGATCAGCCAATTTACACGCCAATTCGACCCATCAATGAGAATGCCAGCGAAGCGGTTTTGAACATGTTCACCAAAGTTGCTCAAAGCAAGAAGCAGGATGGCATCACGCTTTGGGTAAGTTTCAATTTTTTAATGAAATTAACCTTGATTTATTCATATTTTGAATAAATTTAGGTAGGATTTAATTTTTATGAAACTAATCTTGTTTTTTTATTCCGCCGGAATAAACATTTTGAAAAATTCTTAGGGCGAGCCCTTCGAGGTGATCGTTACAACGGTCAACTTGGCCCAGCTTCCTACTCAACCTCAAGTTATCGGCGGTAATAACGAGAAAACAACTACACATCGGATTAGCGACAAGTCGCTAATCAAGGTTTGTACATTTAATTTTCTCTTATTATAAAATAATAGTTTTAATTTGCAAATTTTCAGATCAATAACACGGATGGACGCTGTTTGTTTTATGCGCTTGTGGCCACGCTGATGCATTCCGTTGCCGGCTGGAATAGAAGCAGATTTTACAACTACGTGCATAATTGTTACGGAGAGGCAGGCCGATTACAACGAGATGCGGAATCTTTGATGCAAGCAATCAATGCGCCCATGAATGAGAAGGAATATAAAGCAAAGGATTACGTGCCAGCCGTGATGAACAAATGGAATGTGGATTATGCTGGCAGGTTCCGGTTTCGTTGTTTCATTTTTTCTGCCGTGGGGACATATAAGCCGATATATCAAGAGGGGGCGGTCGATTTTGATACACCAATAATTCTGTACCTCGTGGATAAGCATTTCCACGGGGTACCGAAAGCGGCCAATTTGTTTGGGCAGCCTTATTGCTTCAGCTGTGAAGGCTGTTATGATAGACCAAAAACGCATAAATCAGAATGCAAGGCCCGATGCGTCAAATGGTAATAAGCTTAGGCCAAACAAAAGCATAGGCAAAATCTTTAAAATTTTTAGTTCACGGATGGGTCCGACTTTCCGTGTAAGCCCCAAGATGACTATCAGAAACATTGTTCTGATTGTGGCAAAACATTTTTCGCGGATGATTGCTACAATTGGCACCGAAAATCCGGCTTCTGTCATCAGAGCCATCAATGTGAAAATTGCCATGTCATCTATGAAATCAAAAATAACACGCGTAATGGGAGATCGGTAGGTTTTTCTATTTAAATGGAATATATCGATTGGGTGGTTTAAGGGGCACGTTTGCTCGGAAAGATGGTGTCAGAGGTGTCAAGACTATCACGACCCAAAGCGAGTAAGTTTTTTTTCGCAAAAATAACCTCGGTGTACTTCATAATTCTAGGTAGGCTTTTTATTAAAAAGCCAATCTTAATTTACTGAAATAAATTTAGGGCTGCTTTATCCTACCACTGGAGCCAAAGCCCAAAGCCCCTTGCCGTTTTGTCGCCTTCGACATGGAGACAACGCAGCACCAGCCCGCTGATGATCCGAGCAGTCCTGCTTTCCAAAAACAACGCCGCCAGCATGTGCCAACCTTTATTTCCGCCAAAGTTTCGTGTGCCGATTGTATTTCTTCGGGGCAATGGAAGGAGAGTCTTCGCGGCGACCATAAATGCAAGGTGTGTGGGGACAACAGAACCATCACCTTCAGTGAGCGATCGTTCGATGACACCAAAGTTGATGAGATGGTCGTCACCCGGCATCCTTTGATGGAATTTGTCAAGTGGATCCTCTACAAGTTGCCGCTGGAATTCGAAACTTATGCATTTAGCCACTACGGTAATATTTTTCTTTAAATAAAAAATCCAATTTTTTATCTCATACCTTAGGAGGAAAGTTTGACAACGTGCTGGTGTTCTCTGAGCTATTCCATCAGGGAATTATTCCGCAAATGATTCGCAAGGGCAACAAGTTATACGAGCTGAAAGTCAAACAACGGAAAGGCAAAAACCCCAAAGTCATCTTCCGTGACTCGTACAACCTGATCCCGACATCGCTCGCTTCGCTCGTAATTTTTCTTTAAAGAAAAATAACCTTAATTTAGTGAAATAAATTTAGGTTCCGACCTTCGGCCTTGACGTGGAGGATAAGCCTTTTTTTCCCCACTTGGCGAATCGCCCTGAAAATTATGGGTAGGTTTTTAATTTATTAAAATTAAAAATCCAACCTTGGTTACTTTATAACCTAGGCGAAGAATTCTGCTTTCCGAGGACGATTTTTTGGCTTCGGGAATGATGCCCTCCAAGAAGGCAAAGTTTGATGCCTGGTTCGCTGAACACAAGCACGAGCCTTTCCTCTTGGATGAGGCTTTGGCAAGGTAAACTCGTAAACATAAAAGAAAAATGCTTAATTTTTATAGCTACTGTACCAACGACGTGGATATCCTCATGGCGGGATTGGTTGCCTTCCGCTCTGAATTCATGGAGGTCTCGAAGCGTCCCGCAGTGCTACCCAACGGAAAAGCCGACCGCGCCTTCTACGATACCCCACACAACGGAATTGACGTGCTTCGGCAATGCATGACCATCGCTGCCGCATGCATGACCCATTTCCGGACCAACCATCTGAAGGGCGGCAAGTTGGAAATTGTGAGCGACCGGGGCTATGATCATGGCGACCAACAGAGTTTATTGGCCACGCGCTTCTTGTTTTGGTATATGGATGAGAAGGATGTGTTTGTGCAAACCGCACATTGTGGAGATGGCGAGAAAAAGTGAGATTTTTAATCAATTAATCGCTAATTTTCCAATTAAGGGTTGGCAAATATAAATTGGATGGCTGGGTAGAATATGAAGATGAACCTGCCCAATCCTATGGATTGGAAGTTCATGGTAATTTTCTGCTAAAAAATTTTTCATCCTCAGAATTTTCAGGCTGCATATGGCACTCCTGCCCGGTCTGTTACCCAAATGACCAGCAAAGGATGAACAACGGCAAGAAGGCAGGCATCAACCGAGAATTGGACAACCAGCGGCTGGACTATATCCGTTCGCAAGTTGGCCGTGTAGTAAGTTTTTTCTCAAAAAAAAACTAACCTTAGAATATTCTAATAATGAATATTCGTAGGATGTCTTCTGGGAGTGCGAGATCGCCAAGATGCTGGCAGCCGATCCCGTCAAGGATGCAGATTTCATCCGGAAGTGCAGCGAAAAGTTGGGCTTTGGACTTGTGCCTGAGAGAATGAAGAAGGCGTTCGAGAGCATCTCTGACAATTTCGGGCCGCTGGACATTCGCTCGGCTTTCATTGGCGGTAATTTTTCAAAATAAGTGTTAATCTTTGAATATCTTTCTGAAATCCTTAGGTCGAACGGGTCNTGGTAATTTTCTGCTAAAAAATTTTTTCATCCTCAGAATTTTCAGGCTGCATATGGCACTCCTGCCCGGTCTGTTACCCAAATGACCAGCAAAGGATGAACAACGGCAAGAAGGCAGGCATCAACCGAGAATTAGACAACCAGCGGCTGGACTATATCCGTTCGCAAGTTGGCCGTGTAGTAAGTTTTTCTAAAAAAAAACTAACCTTAGAATATTCTAATAATCAATATTCGTAGGATGTCTTCTGGGAGTGCGAGATCGCCAAGATGCTGGCAGCCGATCCCGTCAAGGATGCAGATTTCATCCGGAAGTGCAGCGAAAAGTTGGGCTTTGGACTTGTGCCTGAGAGAATGAAGAAGGCGTTCGAGAGCATCTCTGACAATTTCGGGCCGCTGGACATTCGCTCGGCTTTCATTGGCGGTAATTTTTCAAAATAAGTGTTAATCTTTGAATATCTTTCTGAAATCCTTAGGTCGAACGGGTCCGTTGAAAATTCATCACGAAGCGCAGCTTGATGAGACAATTTCTTATTTTGATGTAACTTCCCTGTATCCCTACATCAAGTAAGTTGAATTACAATTTAATTTACAAAAAAACATTGGCAATTTAGCTTTTTGACCAAATATCCGATCGGTCACCCGAAACTGCATGTCATCAATGAAAAATTGAAAGAGCCCTGGACATGCCCTGACGATAACCAATATGATTTGGCTATCATCAAGGCCTTTGTGGTGCCACCAAGAGAGCTTGATATCCCCGTCCTCCCCGTTCGCGTCAACGACCGCCTACTGTTCCCCCTCTGCATGGCTTGCGCGTAAGTTTAATAATGTTTGAAAATTGCTCAATTTTCTTTGTTTAGGAAGAAATACCCTGAGGGAGCTGTGAAAGCTGGTTACTATTGTAACCACACCGACCAGAGACGTGGATGGGTAACAACTTGCACCTCGATGGAATTGGATGTCGCTTTGGAAGAAGGTTACAAGGTCACGCATGTCTACCGCGTGCTGGAATACACCGAAGGGGACAACAACATTTTCAAGGGATATATGAGAGAGTTTATAAAGCGCAAGATTGAGGTAAGTTTTCATTTTTCAATGAAAAACCAACCTTGATTTACTGTATAAATCTAGGTATTTTTTCTTTCGAGAAAAATAACCTAAAAACCTAAAATTACTTCATAATTTTAGGCCAGCGGTTTTGAGCAGGGGATTGCAGGGGATGCGGGTGCTGAGGCGCAATTCATAAAGGAGTGCTGGGACAAGTTCGGCATCGAATTGGAGCAGGCAAAGATGGTCCCTAATAAGGGAAAGCGAGCCTTGGCCAAATTGGCGGTCAACAACCTTTGTAAGTTGCTTTTTCAAAAAAATTTTTGAATGAAATTTCAGGGGGACGATTCTCGCTGAAAAATCATGGCCTAGTCCAAAGCCTCGTCACTGACCAGCCTTCGGACCTCTGCAAATTGCTCAGGGACAAGTCTGTGGAAGTGGCCTCCCTCGACGAACTGAGTCCAGAGTGCATCCTCATCGGATACAGCAAAAAGAAGGATTGGGTAGTTTTTTCTTATAAAACTAACCTTGATTTACTGCATAAATTTAGGTTGAGGAGCATCCTTGCTCAAATATTGTCATCTCCCTCTTCACGACTTCCGCTGTATGTTTTTTTTTCAAAAACAAACCTAAAAAATTTTTAGGCCAGAGTGCTTTTGCTCAGAGCAATGCAAAAGGTGGCGAGGACTCCGGGATGCACCCTTCTATACACGGACGTGAGTTTTATTGACCGATTTATCGATCCTAACTTTGAGCAAATTTCAGACGGACTCGCTCATCTACGCTCATCCGAATGGCACCAACCCGCTGAAACTGGGGTAAAATTTTTTTCTTCGAGAAAAATAACCTTTATTTTATAAATTTAGCCCACACCTCGGACAATTTACCAACGAGTTTCCCGACCATGTGATTGAGGAGTTTGTTTCCGGGGGATGCAAACAATACGGACTGCGGCTGAGGAAGAAGGGAGCACCGGCAGAGGCAGAGCCTGAATACGTACTGAAAATACGCGGGTAAGTTTTTTCCTTCGAGAAAACTAATCGGATTACTTCATAATCCTAGCATGACTCTGTCGCATGACGTCGTCAACGGACAGGGCCTGAGGTACCAACTCTTCAAGGATAGGGTTTTACAGTATGCCCGAACTGGAATGCCCCAACCCATCCGCATCGATTATCCCCATTGCCTTAGACCATCTCTTAAAAATGGCGCAGTGTTAACAGTAAAAATGGAGAAAAAATATAAGCCCTTTGTTTCAAAGGGCATCTTAGATCCCGAGTCACTAAAAGTGCTGGATTTTGGATTTGTTCCCCCTTTCAAGCAAGAATTTGATGATCAATAATTGTATTTTTCATTTTTTTCATTTATTTATCCTTTGGCGATAAAATTAACAATAAAAGATGCAAATTGAATTAATTAATAGAATTTTTTTTGGTTATAACAAAATTAAAGTTTGGAAGATGCACAAGAATGCAAAATTAAGAAGAAGAAGTTGTCAGTTTTGGGTAGAAAAGTTGCAATATTAACAAAGGGAAGATGTATCTAAGTGAAATATTAGGCTAGAGAAGATAACATTTTCAAAAAATTAAGAAGTAGAAGTTGCATATGTATGCAAAATTAACCAAAAGAAGTGGTCCTTTTTGATGGAAAATGTGCAATATTAAGGAAGAGAAGTTGTACATGGATGCAAAATTAAGTAAATTTGGGTGAATTTTGGCCAATATCGATTATTTTATGGAAGATTAGGTAGGCGCGTGTGAAGAGGGTGCGCGTATGTATATAGAGTGCGCGTGTGACGAAGTCGTGAATGTTCACCATGCATCCTGAGTGCATTCGTCTCGCCCCCAGTTATCGAATGTTTCTTCTAATTTTGAGAATAAATTTCAAATAAAATTTGAATAATTACCTTGTTGCCCTGGGGTTCCTGGATGGGTAATTCTTCAAAGAGGTTACGCCCGAACCATGCAGGAAATGGTGTCGGCTCTTCTTCAATCAACTCCAGAAGCTCGAGTGGGAAATATCGATCCTCGGCTCCCTCCGGGAATTTTTCGATGACGCATACATGGTAGGGGAAGTGAAGCTAAAAATGGTCATTTGGATTTTATTGGTATGAAATTACCTTTATTCTGTGTTTCGCATAATAATAAGCCGCAACACACACTGCATAAGGTCGGGGAAGCTTGCCAAATGCCATTAGCAAGTCGGCTCCTTTTTGGGTCAGGCCGTTAATTGAGAAAGTCTTTTTGAATCCGTTGCGGTCTTCGTATGTCGTTCGCACCATTCGCCCGTCCAAAAAAGCCATGATCCTGGCTCGGTCGGCGGGGTGGTTGAGCCGGTTACGCAGAGCGGAGACCCGGCAGTTGAGTATTTGTGCGCACATTTCACTCACGAGAACCATTTTTCGAATGAATGAATTTCCAAAAATGGTTGGGTAATCGAATTGTGGGGAAAAAGCAATAGCTAATCGAATTTAGCCACGCCCCTTTACATCCTTGCTAATTTGATTTCCCTTCATTCAATCATTTTCATTCATTCATTTCTCATTCATTAATTCATTCGCTTTTTTCCCAAGAAAAATAAATTCGTTTTATTCCCTTCGAAGCTGCTTCCCGAGCGATGCCTCCACAAAAGCGCAAGTTTGCTGGAAAAGCTGTGGAGAAAGCTGTCAGTGAGAAGATAGTTGCCGAAACGGAGCCAGCTGAGGAGAAAGCCATGGAGATAACATCTTCCGATGAGAAAAAGCCGAAAGTTGAATACCTATGGAAATTGGTCAAAGCCAAGTATCTGCTCACCTTCCGCCTTTGTGANTTTGGATAGTCCCTCAAACCCCATTGGTACAACTTGCAGCTCCCTCCATTCCCTCTTGTCTCTTCTTTTGCGCAATCCCTATGGGAATCAAGTCTGTCCATCTGCTTGTTGAAAATTTTGAAATTTTCGGTAATAAAACGCATATCGATCAAAGAGAGTGCGCAAGCATCATCAATGGGCTCGCTGGTTGTGCGCAATTTGCCCTTTCCTTCCGGGGGGATAGATTTGTGCAATGGCATCATTTATGATTCCTCGGACTCTATTCCTCGTGTGCGTGCACCTTTCCCTTTCTTTCCCCCTGCCATTCGCTTTTTATGTTTTTGTTTCAATTTTTCATTTTTTTCAGCATTTTTTCGCATAATGACGTCGTGCAAAGATGCCATTAACGAATTGAAGCAGGCAATGCGTGAGCAGGAGAAGCGGTTTGGAGCCCTGCAGGATGAGCTTGTATCAATGAGAACCAAGTACAACTATTTGAAGGATCTGCTCTTCTGCAACATGTCTATTGTTGAAGCTGTTGATGAGTACCTTTTTACAGCCGTAAGTATTTTGCTTTAAAGTTTAAAATCCTTAAAAATGCAAATTTTTATCTAAAAAAATGTGTATAGCTAAATTTTATTCAAAAAATGTTTTCAGGGGCGAACACCGTATAAGCGAAAGATGAGTAGGCAAATGATCGGCCAGTTCACGCTTGATCAAGTGTTGAAGAAGCAGAAGAAATATTTGAAAGCTCGCGTCAGTGACCCGTTGCCACCATGGCAGAAGTGGAATGAGGAGGCCAAAAAGAAAATGATAAATGACGCCGCTACAACCGCTGATGAAATTTTAGCGGTGGAAGCCCTGTCAACAGCTCCATCAACTTCGGCAGTCGCATCCGCTTCCTCCTCCTCCACCTCTACACTGGTTGAAGGTGGAATTAAAAAAAAATGAGGCAAAACTATTAAGTTTTGGGGACTCAAATTTTTAAAAATTAAGAGATACATGATTGATGATCGGGACGTCATAGGATGAAAAATCAACGGGGATTTTAAATTATTAATTTTCTTCCTAAATCCCAAATGTTTACTAAATCATGAGGCCCAAATTCTAGGGTCCGAAAACAAAACCAACAATCATACCAAACAGTACATGATAAGCGTAAAAAAGTAGACTATATACTTTAATTCATAGAACGTTATTATTAATTCGGATACGATATATCATCAATTTTTAGAAACTTATTGATCCTTGTAGTAATTGATATTATAAAAAGTAGAAGAATGAAAAATATATGGAAATAATTAAAATGTATCGAAATTGATCATAAAATGAGGCAAAACTATTAGGTTAGTGTGGTCTAAAAAACATTTCAAAAAAATAAATTTCCATATTCTTCTGTTTGCCAAAGCCAATTCGGATGATTCTTTAGGCAATTTTTTAGCAGACATTCAGTGCTATCTTTGGACACCAAGATAGAATTTCTAGGTTGGTTTTGAGCTGAATAAGTTAGGATCAAAACAGAACCGTTGGGGGTAAGTTTTGCATCGACCCCAAAAAATTCGGTCATATCGAACCTTTCTGAAGTTTCTCGAGATTGTTGGAAAATCAAACCCAAAAAAAAATCGAACTCAAAGTCAATTCTCTAATTTGACTTAGGACTCCGTTTTGATATTAAAAACCAAAAACAAAAAGAAATTTCTCAAAATTCTTTTTGAAATTTTTTAAACAAATTTCACTATTAAAAAAATTCCTTTAATTTTTAAAAAATTTCGTCAAAACTACCATTCCTACTTATTAGGGGTGCTTTTTTGGTCTTGGTTTGTCCCGCTTCTGAAAACCGGAACCGGGAAATCCCGGTTACCTGTACCGGAAATGGGACTTGGACCCGGGGTGTCCGGGAGTCCCGAGCCGGTCCCAGTCCAGTTCCGTTCACATTAGTCGTTGGTTGGCTGTACCATCCCGTGCTGACTCGTTTGCCAAAAAGTATAACAATTAATAATACTAAGAAATAATTATTAAAAAAAACTAAATAAATTAAAAAATAACAAACTCTAATTTACAAGAAATAAAAGTATTATTGAATTAATGGGTTAAATTCCAAACAGAAAAAAGGAAGGATGTCCCTGCACTCTTTTTTCTCCACTCCTCGCGAGGAGTCATGTATCTTTTATTGTTTTGGCGATCAAACTCTGTACCCTTCGATCTTACTGTTCACTGATTTCCTTTTTTTAATTGGCTTATTCATAAAACCATCAATTCGCCTTTGGCCTTCGAGTTGGACCCTTTTTATAGCTTTTCCTCTAGCCACATTCCCCCTGCTTTTTGTTCTTCGCCCAACGGTCATCTCCGAGTTTGGAGTTATGAATTTTGGTTGGTAGAGGGAATTGTTGGACTTTTCCGGTCTCATTCCCCTCAGGGGAAGTATTATTAAATACATTATAGAAAAATATTCTCCAGTTTTGCTCAAATAGTAGAATATTGCCCATTTTGATACTTTTTGGCAAATGACCTTACACCCCATAAAACATAGCCATTAAATAGAGATATAGAGTTAAATAAAAAATTTTCAATTTTTTTTGTAATCAAAGTAGTGACGACCCTCTTGATCATGTGAAATAGTTTGTAATATATTTACAATAATAGAGTGTGCTTTAACTCACCAATTTTTGAAAGTCAACCATGTATTCATTCTCAATAAATTTTTTTGCTTTATTTTTTTGCTAATGTGGCGAATGGTGAATAATAAGTATAATTGTCATGGTATCACGCAAAGAATAGAAAAGTGCACAATAAAATGTTGAATTTGGTGTTAATGTAGAAAATTATTTGATGTTGTATTCTGCCAATAATAAAAACACACAAAAAGGTAGTCAAAAAATAGTCAAATTTCCTTAAGAAAACACAAGAGTTCAAATTTTCATCCACATTACTATTAGGATTAAGAATCGTGATATTTTACATTTTCATCATTTTATTCAAACAAAGAAGGATACATAAAAAAGGAACAATATTATTAATCTGAAAGTTTAACAGTCTAGGAAAGAATCAGAGTTATCATTTTAAGAAGTACTGTGCTGGTTGTTGTCTTTAAGCTTGCAAAGAAATAATTTGAGCTGTTGTCGTGTTTGATTTTATGATGAACATTTTGAAGGTTCGGAAAAATGCGCTTCTATATTCGGCACTAAACTAATATGTATTTAAATACTGATGAAGGTATAATAAATGCAAAGAAAAATTATTAACAAATTAATTACCAATTTTATGAATCATAAAATACTTTTTATTTAATTTTTTATAATTATAAGGTTAAGAGATTATTACACCTGACTGTAAGTAATTAGAAGGGATATCAAGGATATAAATATTTTTCACTCTAAACTATTTTTATTTTAAAAATCATGATACATATATACCTCAGTATGTAGAAAATTGGTGCATAGAAACACAACACAATCAGAAGCAAATAACCAGAAAAATGAGAGGTGTACCAGGATTGAAGTTGGTCGAAAGAGAGTAAAATAGAGACTTGCCGTAGAACATTGTTAGACAGCCATCCAAAAAATTCGACCAAAAAAGACACTAAAATGCACATAGTAACACGGCGACTGACATGATTTGTTTCTAAAATATAATAAATTATAAGCAGATGAAAAAATATATTCATCTCAATATATTCTATGAAATCTCTTAGATTTAATTAATTTTCAAGGAGACTTGTTATAATTATCTGTTATTCTATTTATTTATGTACCGTAAATTCTCTATTATAAGGCCTAGGCCTTATATTTTTCAACCTCGGTCGGAGGGGGGCCTTATAATAGAGGGAGGCCTTATATTAGAGGGAGGGCCTTATATTTTTCAATCCAATAAGTCGGGGTGGAGGGTGACCAAAAAAGTGCAATGTCTTTTGTTCAAAATCGCTAAAGAGGCATTTTTTGAAAATATTTATTTATTTATTTTAGTAAAAAACAATGAAAACTCCACTTAAAAAACTATTACAATACTGTCTATG
>LDKF01001304.1:15977-47569 GCA_001026735.1 Rotylenchulus reniformis
TGAAGAAATTTGAGGGGGTATGAGAAAAAGACCCCGGGGACCCAAAAAGAGAGAGGAACAGAGAAAAAAGAGAAAAAAGGACACAATCGGAGGGGAAAGTGGAAGGAAGAAGAGGAGGGAAGGGGAGCGGAAGAAACGAACGGCCCTTTTCTTCCTTTTTCCTTCCTCCATTCATCTTTGATCGAACATTCACCTCCTCCGCCGATGGGGATTGGTGAGGGTGGAAGGGGAATAAATGTATTTTTGTGAGTGAGAGAGACGGGGAGGCGCGAGTGACATTGAATCTTATGGGGAGGGAAGGCCCGATCGGAAGGAAGGGACAGGGACAGGGACATCATCAGCAGGAGGAGGAGGAGAACAACATCTTCGGTTGGTTGGCGGATCGATGGTCCCGAAGAAGTATATGGCCCCGGATGATTGAGGAGGAGAGGGACATTGAACAGATCGAGAGAGGGGGAGGGGAGTGATACACATAGATCATTGGTGGAAGAAGGACAGGGAAACGGCGCGATTGGATTTTTTGAATAGAAAGTGAAGTGAATTGAATTGGGAGGGGGAGAAGGGGGTCCAATTCGGAGGATCCATTGGGAGGGGCGAAATTGTTGTTGTTAAGGTCGGATCGGCTGATTCGGAGGGGGAAGGGATCGAAGAAGAAATGTTTGCCGTTGAATTGGAAGAAAACTTGGATGGAAGAGGAGGAGGAAGATCGGAGAGGAAGTGGAGGAGGAGAGGAGGAGGAGTGAAGGGCAACTGGATGGATGGCCTTGATCAGAGGAGGGAAAATGAAGGGTGAAAGGACCTTTTTCATATACCGAATAAAAACTTGCTGAACACGAATAAAACGGGGGAGAGGGGAGAATCAGAGGGAAGGATAAAGCAATTTGATGAGGGCATAAAGTCCCCTGGCGAGGGATGTTGATTATGGGCATATCAAAAGAAAGGCCAATCCACAAAGTGATATGGCCAAATCCACAAAGTGATATGGCCAAGTCCACAGAATGATATGGCCAAGTCCACAGAGTGCTTATGGCCGCAAAGAGCCAATCAAAACGGTGACGGAATTATTGCCGGAACCAATCATGCATGATCGGCGTGATCGTAAATTAAAGTGCTTGAAGACCATCGGAGGTCTATAAAATTTATTTTTCCGCATATCTCTCACATGTGGAACAAACACTTAGTCAGCTATGAGATTGGGCCATATCACATTAAGGACCTTGGATGAATTAGAGGAGTATAAAAAGGCTTTTTCTCCATCAGAGCATAGCTAAGCAGTCCAAATTAGCGCTGATTAAATGGAATATTTTGCTGATCAGTTCCCCTTTCCCTCTCCTCCAATTTTATAGTTTATGAGAGGTGAGTGATTGGGAGTGTAGAGGGGGGGGGGGAGAAGAGGGGAAGGATCGGATGATCATCCCAGCAGCCCATCCAAAACAGCAAAGGATTGGGGCAAAGTGGACCATTCATTCAGTGGTGATAGAGGGGGAGGAGGAGAAGGGTGGAAAATAAACATTGTTGAATTGCTGTGGACCAAATCGGTGATCGGAAAGGAGAGAGAGAGAGGGGGGAGGGGTACGAAAAGGTGATCGGAGAATGTGCTTGGTGATCAGAGTGATTGGAGTAATTGTATTGGAAATGATTGAAAGGAATATGATCAACAGAGAGCGAGAGAGAGCGAAGCGAAGAGACTGATCAGATGAGATTCATGAAAAAGAAATGATCAAAAGGCGAGAAGATGAATCAGAAAGAGAATGAGGGCTGGGGAGTGAAAGAACAAGCGTGCTCAGGGTCTGATCAAAACTGATCAGAATTATCGGAATATTCGATCGAATGGAATCGATCATCTAACGGAGTGATCATAGGACGAGGAAGGGAAAAGAGTGGGGAAACGAATGGCTGATCAGATGTGAATCAACCAAAGTAGTGATCAGCAAAGTGATCGGCGAAGGCAGAGGGTAGAGAGACAAGTGATCGGACTAATCTCAGAGGAATAGGAAAGAGAAATGATCAGAGAGTGAGAGGTAGAGAGACGATAGGGTGAATGAGGAGTCTGATCGGACGACGATCGCGATCAGAGCTGATCAAGGGCGAGGAGAGGAGAGAGATTGAGAATGAGTGATGTTTGATCGGATGCGAATCGATCAAAAGAATATGATCAGGAAATGTGATTGGGAGGGGAATTGGAAGAAATTGGGAGGGGAAGTTAGAGAAAGAAAGGATAACGAAGTCCGATCGGAGAATGATCATATTCGGGAAAGTGATCGGGGAGAGAGGGAAAAAGATAAGAGTGGACAAGAGGATGAGGGTGATCAGGATCTGATCAGATAGGAATTGTAATGAGAAATCATCAGAGCAGGTAACGAGGATACAAAGGATTGAGGGAGGGAGAGAGAGAGAGGGAAAGTGTTCGTGGCGCTTGGGAATCGATCAAAAGTGAAGTGATCAGGAAAATGATCGGAGGAATGAAATAATGAAGAGAGGTTAGAGAGCGAATGGTATTGTTGGAAGGAAGTGATGGATCTGATCGGACAATTGGGAATCGCCCAGAAACGAAATGATTGGTCCTTGATCTAGCATTTGGTTATTATTTATAACGATCTTTTGCTATCCATTTAAGATTAGTACTTTAAGTACATATGCCAAAATTCCAACATTTTCAGATGATATTCTCACGATGATTCTTCCCATTCAAGAATTTCAATGAATCGGAAGAGGAGGGGGGGGGGAGCACTGACTATTCGGATCCCTCTCATCATCCCCCAAAGTCCCTGATCCCGACAAGAAAATTGCCTGCACTTTGGTAATGTTTTCCGCCCGAACCAATCGCCATAGTTGGACAGATCCAAAGAGGGAAGAAGAGAAGAGAGGTGGATGATGAGGCTGATTTTGAACAATACACAAATTCATACACGAAAATGATATCGGTGGGGATCAGCCATGGGAGAGGAGATGAGGAATCCGGATTGCATTCGGTCTTGCTGGCAGCAAAATAATTTATTACTAATTTTTTGATAAAAACAAATTATAAGAAAGATTTTGATTTAAGCAAAATAAAAAGAAATTGTCGACGGACAACTCAAATGCACAAAACTCCAATCC
The DNA here is from genome assembly GCA_001026735.1 of Rotylenchulus reniformis. NCBI lineage: Eukaryota > Metazoa > Nematoda > Chromadorea > Rhabditida > Hoplolaimidae > Rotylenchulus > Rotylenchulus reniformis. Next base: position 19,077 of record LDKF01001304.1, read on the forward strand.
AAATCCATCCCTGAACAGATCACCAACCAAGTTAGAGGAGGGGCCGATCGTAAACTTTCGTCTGATTTGTTGTCAAAGACCCAGAGGGTGACATGGTACATATCAATCAGACAGAGGGCAAAAAACGAAAGTTATATGGAACCGATCAGACGAATGGGAAAAGAAAGGTCGGCGGATGAATGAATGAAAGAAAGATCGAATTCCGGATTGGCAGAAATATCATTAAAGAACGGAAAAGGAAATCGCATGGATATTTTGAGATTTTGGGCCATCCCCGATTGTGATGGACAATGATGAATGGAAGAAGAGGAAAGGATTTGGATTGGATTTGGGGAGAAGAAAAGACGAATGTGGACCTATCACAATGGTGGCGCCACAAATCCGTTCGGTAACGCCATATTTTATGAGGATGGGCGAAGGGAGGAAGTGTTGATTTGGCATGGAAGGATTACCGTAGCATCCATTCCCACAAAGGGTTGAGAATTAGGTGACTTGGCATGCACAGTAGTGATTGACTACTGTACAATCCATGCTTGGTGCTAAATACAACAACTCATAGGGGACAAAGATCAATATGCTTACACCCATGGACTGATTAAGATGCATATTGATCTTTGTCCCCTATAGGGAAAGTGCAGTGATCAGCAGATACTGTGGATCGTCGGCTATAGATCACAGTATTCTGACGAATGGAACTAAGGCCATCCCCATTATGGCGGTGCCATCCGCGCACATCCTATCTGATTCAGAATGCATGGACTTGGAGCTGGGGGGAAGAGCATGGGTGATGGGGATGTTCATCCTCCTCCCAACACTTTCCATGATGATGATGTTGCCCGACCCAACCAAGCAACCATCACATCACCCTCCGCCGATGAGCAGATGGCGCTGATGGCCCTCCTCCTCCTCCTCTTCGTCCATAATGATTTGCCCATCGCCAATTGCGGAAAATGTGGAGGATGAGGGGGGGGGGATGAGGGGAAATCGCTCTCCTCCCCCGGGTCCGCCTCCTCACAGCAGCAGGCCATCCCCGGGGGTGGCTGAGTTGACCCCCAACCCCATCAGAGTCTTCGTGGTCATCCGTCGCGCTGATNCCCCCCCCCCCCCCCCCCATCTCCCACCCTCGTCCATCGCTACTCTCCATGCACTAAGGGTTTGGCGTCTCTAGGCCCAAGAAAATAGCCAAAAATGGTAAATGAAAAGGGATCATGGGGAAATATTTTTGGGGAATGTATCTTTGGTAGTGTAAATGTATATGATCTGAAAAGTTGTTTACTGATCTGATGTGATTAGAGTTGCTATTCAAATGGATCTGGCACAATCGAATGGGTTGTGAGGCCTAATTTGATAGAAAGACAAGATATAAAAAATCATAAAGCAAGTGAGTGCATCAGTTCCAAATGATTTTTGAGCTAATGGACTCAAAGGAAGCTTATAAACATTTTCTTTCTTCGACGCAGATCTAAGCAGCTGATTGAGCTAAGGCAGCCCGAGAAGCTTTTTCGGATTTAAAATTCACCCCCCCCCCTCGGTCTCACTGATTGCTCTGGGCTTCCTTCATTCCATCGGATTGACCCATCCATATCCCTTGGTTCAGTCCATCACCATCATCGTCTTCGCCCGGTTCATCCATTCAGTTCATTCGCAGACCAAAGAAACCCTCCATTTGGCGCGCAATCCGTCGGGGCGATGTTGCCCGAGGGGATTGGGGTGGGACAAAGGAAATCACTCTTCCATCTCGGAAGATCCACCTTCCCCCTCCTCATCCCACTGCTGGGCCCACCATCCTTCCTTCATCCTCTTCCATCCGGCGTCTATCTTTCTTCGATTTCCTCTTTTCTCTTCCCATTACCTTCGGAAGAAGACTCTTCCAAAATTGCCCCTCGGCCGATCACCAAATGCGCAAAAAGTGGGGGAGGGGGGAGGGGAATTCACTTTGCTGGGAAAGTGAAGGAAAATGAAGAGGAATAAGTGACAGTAGGGGAGAGTAAGAGCGAAAACACTCCCACACCGCGTGATTTTGGAGAACAAAAAATGGGAAAAGATTCTATTCTCTTGTTCTTATTGGAAAAGTCTTAACCCTTAACCCCCTCATCAATAGACACTCATAGCTTTCTGATCAGATCAGTTGAGCAAATCCCGAACTGGGTCAGTTGATCAACGAGATAGATCGATCGGGATTGCCTGATAACCAGATCAATAGACAGTAATGACAAGATGGTACTACCGGGCTATAAAATTCATCCATCCGGTTTAATAAGAGATCGATCAGGGAATCTGATCGATGGCCAGATCAAAAGACAGCTTTGAAGGCCATATATTTTCAGATCGGTCGCCATTTTCTTCCGAAGCATCTGCGCTCCCCTTCCCAATCCTCCTCCCCACATTATCGGAAGAAAGAAAAAGAAGAAATAAAGAAAATGGAAGAGAAGAGGAGAGGGATATGGTGAGATCTGGAAGAGGAAGAGAAGGAAGAGAAGAGGAGGAGGAAGGGGCAGATGGAAGGATGGATTGATGATGGGATCGACGATGGAAGGAAGAGCAGAAGAAGACCCCCAAAGGGCCAAAACGCCGGAGGGAAGGAAAAAATCGCGCGAAATGGAGGGGAAAGGGGGAAGGAGGGAAGACCTTGGGGTAATGGATGGGAAGAGATCTGTGCTGATCCACGACCCCCCTCACCACCCCCGAAAATCGCCTTCCACCGCAGAACGGCCATCTGCTAGTCCACTTTTGAGAGGGCAAAGATCAATGGATTAATGACCAAAATAGAGATCTGAATGAATGGGATCAGGCCAGAACCAGGGTCGATATATATTATTGGCACCATTGATTGATGCCATTCAAAATATTCATAAAATAAACTTTTTTTAGGGCCATGGACCATTGAGATATGGTATGACTATAAATAATCTAATGGATTGATTTGACCAACAAATCCAACAAGAAATCAGAGTGAAAACGATCAGAAAACATTGTGTGTATAAGAGCAACAATGCACAACACAACAATAGCAGCAATATGTAAGTAGGTGATGGTGATGTAGTACCTCCCTTACATTTTGTTTACTCTATCTTATCCTCTTGCTTTATAACTGATCATACCTTCTTCATCCCACATTTAGTTAGCTCATCTTTGATCTGTTTTTATAGTGGTTGATCTCCAGAAAATAAGATAGGTATATGTTTACGAATGTAGAAGTATTTCAGGCATCGATAAACTCAAATCGTCTGGCTGATCAATGTCATGCTCATCATTTCCTCTTAATTCTCCCATTCCAGCAATTTAAAATAATTTAATTTTTTGAGCATTTTCTGCGATATTTGCTCTAGATGTGGCAAAACAGTTGAAATGGACTGACATACATAGAAGAAGAATTAGGGAAATGATGGATTTATTCGAGCGAGAATTGTAATTTAATTTCCAATGTTTCTCAATTATTGCAAATAAATTATTTGTTTTGTATCCGTGCCGTTAATCACTTTCACCCTCAAATTTCTTGTCCCACCGATCCATCCAATTCCATTCCGTTGAGTGGTGTTCTTGACCGATTTGACCCCAGTCCAAATATCCATCCCAATGCTCATTAGAAACGGAGATGGAGATGGATGAGTTGGGTGGGTGGTGGTGAGCTGGTGAGGGACGAGGACGGCTGCGGCAATAATCACCATCACCACCTCCGCCACCATCCGCGACTATCCCAAATCGGAGCAATCGAATCGATTTGGGAGAGTGAGGGACTTGGGGACTGGGATGCTGATGCTGATGACTGTTTTGGACGCAAAAAGAATGTGATCAGAGCTGCTTTCGCCTTCGCTCCGACCAGCTTCGTCCTCCCCGCAGTTAGTCATAGTCACCATCCTGCTCGGCCGGCGGCGGGTGGCTTCACTTCTTTATGGCCCATATTTGTGCACATTTCGTCGATCTCGACCATCCTCCGCCAATCATACCTTTCCCTCCGATTTGGTGTGTTTGATCCACTACAGCTTCAAAGATCTAAGCAGGGTCAGGACTCCATCCTGCTGATCAAAGTCAGCTGATCCTCATAGATTGTAGAGCTTCTTCNGGGGGGGGGGAACATTTCGCGCACTTGGGGAAGGGGACATAAAATGGCCAAAAAGGCATTAAAATGAAGGAAGCAAAAAGTAATAGGGAGGAAAGAAGAAGCGGATAGAAAGGATGAGGAGGAAGAAGAAGAGAGGAAGAAGGAAAGAAGAGAAGAAGAAGAGAGGAAGAAGGAAAAGAGAGAAGAAGAAGAAATGGAAGAGAAAGGATGAGGAGGAAGAAGAAGAGAGGAAGAAGGAAAGAAGAGAAGAAGAAGAAGAGCCTGATTAGATGAGGAGGAAGGAAGAGGGATGGCACCAGCAGAGGGGAGACAGGCAGATGGCGGAATAGTCCCCCGAATCAGATGCATGCAAATGGGTTGAAAAAGGAGATCAACAACAGCCATGACATCTGTTGAATGGATTTCGGAAGGAAAAGAAAATCCAAACAAGGCCTGGGCTATAAAGTGTTATGACGGACCAAATCCGGATTCCAACGAATCCATGAGCCAGAATCCGATCAAAGTCGAACTCTATGATTGATTGATTGATTCCGGATATCTTGATCATGACTGGTTTTCTGGATCATTTCCCTTGGGAATTTTCTAATGATCGGAATTGTAGGGTCAGGACAACAATAAATTTGCGCGAGAAATTTGATCACTTCATGTATATATCTGCTTGAGGATTAGATTGTTTGCCTTGGATAGCTCGGATGATTGATGGATGATAGATGGATCAGGAAGAAAAACAAAACATGATCAACACAACACACCAATATAACACACAATAAATTAGGATCCATAATTAGGGTATGGCATAGGATGTAAAATCTGGTGATCAATGCTAACAGAAATCTGTGCGCTAAGGGAATTCGGTGAGCAAAGTTCTAACAATAACTTTCATTAATCCCCATAAGGCAAAAATCTTGATCAAGATCAAAATCGGAATAAATACAAATCGTCTTAGAATATCGTAATCAATGGGGGAGGGGGCTCCTTGCGATTGCGTAAATGATCCAATCAAATCCCACCGACTACCGTCTCCTCCCCTTCCTCCCACTCATCGGAGCAGAGCAGAGACCATTGCGAAATGCAATTCATCGGCTGGTCGGGGGATGAATGGGTTGGGTGAGGGGAGGAGGGGAAGGGGGAGATCGTCCATCGTCGTGTCTTGGCCCATCGGTCTTTTTCCCCCATTCATCCCCCCAAGACATGCAAACACACTCTGATGGGTAATCTCTCTCTCTTTCTCTCTCTCTTTTTTCCTCTCCAGTTCAGTCGCTCTCCCATCCCCCAATCTTTCTCTTTTTCTCTGTACGTTTGGAATCCTTTTATGGACTCGCCGGAGGGAATTGGAGAGGCCGAAGAGCTCTTTCTTCGTCGGAGGGGAATGGTGGGATTGGCCTGATGGACTGGACTGACTGGGGAAGAGGAGGATTGGCACATTCTGTCCTGAGCCATCGATTTTGAGATAGATGGATGGGGAGGGGGGAAGGAGGTGGGAATTGGCACTCCGAATGTGGACTCAGTCAGAAGAGTATCGGCGATGCATGAACAACGCGATAGCGGGCAAAATTGAGGGGATGGGGGGGGGAGGGGGCGATGGCAATCCCGTGCCCGCGAGGGTTTTCGCATCGGCCGAATGTCCTATCCCCAGCAGAAGAAGAATGAATGAGAGGAGGGGATCCATCCATCGGTTGGAAAGAGCAAATAAGCCCCTCAATTGCTTTAGAGCATAAGGGGATCACTCATCACTTGGCCATTCAAGACTGCAAGGGACGGGTGGGTGCCATGGTGATTGGCCGGGGAATGGGGGACGGGTAAACTACCTATATCCCCAATAACAAATGGTACAATCGGCACCAATGGAGTGGGACACAACCGAATTGACATGCTCTCTCATCTGATCAATGATCTATGTTCTCTTTCATTGGCATATCGTCCAATTCCCCTTTCACGACACAGAAAAACCCACCTGCCAGAAAAGAATCGCTTGAATCGGTAAAAATCAATCGTATTTGGACTGATAAGACCAAAATCTTGTTGATAATGGATGAATTGAATGGACGAATTTTGAATTAGGGATTTGATTCTTGGGATAAATAAGCGAATGACTGGCACTAATAATGGTGGGAGATGGATGAATGTGGGAGAGCGATGGGGGATTGAATGGTGCCGGGCTCTGAACTGAATGGCCAAAACAGCGGAGGGTGAGGGGAGAGGAGGTTGATGAAAGAGTGCCGGAGGGGAGAGCAGTCTCGCGGCTGACTGGCTTCATCAGTCAGTGTCCGTCCCGTCGGCACCAGTCCCCCTCCCCCTCCCGAGCCAATATAATGGGCATTCTTCGTCGACCGACCGAGACCGACGATGGTTGATGAGTGCTATCGCCGCAGGGGAAGGGGAGAGAAGAATGCAAAATAGGGGAGGAGGAATAGATGATGAGGAAGGAAGAGGGAAGGAAAAGTGATATCAGACAGGGATTTATCACAACTAAAAGTGTGATCATTTTCATGGAAATATCCCGTGGGAATCCGATCATTAGCCTTTTTAGCTAAAAGTCGTCTTCGGAGTGGGTGATTATTACTTTCCAGTCTTCTCCCAACTGGGAAGGATAAACAATGTGAATGGCACTGCTGATGGGGCTGGCCTATCTAGCCCTGAGCTTGGCCACAGTCGGCGAAATTGCCGCCTCCCCCTTCCCCGTCCGTCCGTCGTTTCCGACAGAGCTCTCGCGGCCAACGACATTCCCCCCTCCGCTTCCCATCAGCGGCACTGAACAACGGCACAGCTCTCCCCTCGGGGAAGGAACAATCCCTCCCCCATCCCTTCTCCAAAATTCGATATTCTTCCCTTTCCTTTCACAGCCCCCTCCGGGGTGCCCATTCACCGCCATCGGTGCCTCCCTTTCCCCATTTCTTCATCATTCAGCCCACTCGGCTCAAGGCCCTGACGAGCGAGCGGAGCGGAGAGCTCTGCTCGGATGTTTGGGGGAAGGGGGTCGAAAGCCCACGGGCATCCCGTCCCGTCCCATCACTCACTCTCTCCCATTTCATCCCTTCCTTGGCCATTCATGGGAATTGGACCCAAACACAGCATTCAGTCCGCTGACGAGTGAGGCAGAGGGGAGAATGGCCAAATCGGAGGGTCGGGCAGAAAATTGGAGGAAGGGGGAGGAATGGATGGGGAACAAAGGATTAGGATCCCATTGGACAGGGACCGAAAAGCGAAATCAGAGGATACTACATATGAGATATGATTGGCAAATATAGAATAGAGTTAATTCAGATACATATGCATATCATGATTGGGAAATGAGCAAGGAATCAATAGAATTATAGACAATGGGCAAAAGGCACGCTCCGAGATGCTTGATACCGTGATTAGCAATGGATGAAATCCAATATCATGATGAATGATTGATAAAGCCGAGTAAAAAGGTGAAAAAGGTATTGATCATTGTCGCATAATTGGGCCAATTCTGCCGACTCAGTTGGGGCAAAGAGTGCCGATACTCACATACATAGTGGGCACATAATGAGTGAGCAAGGGTGGTGCGCCATCCCGGGAGTCTCGGGATGGCCAAGTTGGCCACATCAGTCATCAACAGCCCCCTCCCCTCCCCTCCCCTCCTCTCTGCCGGCTCCGCTCATTTCCATTCCGTCCCATCCCATCAGTCAGTCTCTTCTCCTCCCAGGCCTCGGCCCAATAAAGGCCTTCTCCCTCCGCTCCCCTTCCTTTCCATTCATCCAACCATTCATTTCGCTCATGCCCAACGGCGCTCGGCACTTCCTCCTTCACTTCTGTGCTGTGGGTCTACGGAGCGAATGGAAAGAAAGATGAGATGGATGGAAGAGCAGGGAGAGAGGAGGGAGGGGAAGGGAGATTGGATGGATTGGACCGATGCGGCGATGGGATGGAGGGGAGGGAAGAGGAGGGGAGCCCGAGGGGCCGTTGGTCGGCTGAATTATTGTTTTTGGCATTCAGCGGAGGAGCAAGGAGAAGGCACATCTATCGGGAATAAATTTGGGAAGGAAGCCGAGAAAACGATGGCCGAAGGAAGATAAGCAAGTGGGAGGGGAAATGGAAGGGGATTAGGAGGAAGGGAAAGGAAAGAGCGCATCCGCAGTACGGATGATGATCATTGATCAGAACCAAAAGGCCATATAGTATTACTGTAACAGCGATTGGAGTCACACGGAATTATTACAGTATGCTATGAAAGTTGTCAGAATTGAAATCAATATACCTAGAGTATTAATATGGGTAAGTATCAAAATCAGGCACGATTTACATACTGTATAGTATGGATGATCAAAATGCGAAAAACTTGGAGATTGTGTAAGATTGAAAAATGAAGATCAGGAGCAGTTTTCGCGCAGTAAAGTTCTTAAATATCAATTGATTTCCTAGGTATATCAGATATCAAAATCAGTGATACATCAAGTACCTGATAAATTTCAAGGGGGGATGTTGTTCCCTTTGCTGCTGTGTGTTGATGATTATTATCTGGTTTTTCCCACCACTGCCAATCTTACCCACAGGACCATACATTGAGAGAGGAGGAGAGGGGCCTCCGATCACTCCCAAAATTGCACAAAGTCAACCAACCCATCGTCCTCAAACAGGCCTTCGCCACACAACACACTTGCCCAGTTGATTGGGCACCATCCGTGATTATAATAAACACCTTCATTGTACATTTCCACAACACACACTGTACAATACGAAAGGAACACAAAAGGAGGGAAAATCTTGCCAAGATAATTATCATGAATTAATAACTATGTCGCTCATTTTTTGGGTTGATTCGATGGTAGGAACTTGTGCGTCAAACCTATGGGACTTGGTTGGTATTGACATTCTATAAAATAAAATCATACATCACAAGCGAATAAGGACAAGGCAGGTCTATGTATTTTTTTTTGGCAAAATATTCATGGCTTATGGATTATATGCCCACATATGGATATCGACATGGGTTTTCAGTTCTTGCATTGGTTTTAAATTGATATGTAGAATTTTGCACATCAACAGATCACTTTCTGTCATTTTATCATCAGATCATCAGACTATACATGTGTTTTCACTCCTTAGCCTTTACATTTTTCCGACTTTGCTTTTGCCCACCTCCTTCTCTTCCTATCCCTTTCTCCGCCATTCTGGCCCTTTCCCATTCGATTTGGCCTTTGTTTACCACAGCCACTAGCACAAGCATTTGGCCAAGAAAGGCATTAGTATCGACGAGAGAGGAGGAGAAGGGAAAGGGGCAGAAAAGCTCCCCCATCGGAAGCGGCGATGGGTCCCCGGGGCTTCATCAGCTCGACCACCACCACCACCACCCCACCATCACTTCCTTTTTCCTCTTTGTGTCTTCCCTCTCTCTCTCATTGCCCCACACTCTCTTCTTCCTCTCTCAATACTCTTCCCGCACTATTTCATCCCCTCCATTCACATTGGCAAAATCGCCACAGGGGGAGAAGGAGTGAGTGTGCCGAAGGGACCGACTGCCAATGGCCCCATCAAAGGTTTAAAAGCGGGAAGAGAAAAGTGAGAAAGCCAGTGAAAATTGGCGAGAGAAGCGAATGCATAAAATCGATCATTGGCCAGTTATGGATAGGCTGGGAGCCAGAATCTTGTATGTAAATGGCCAAAACAGCCGGCTGTAAATCGGACTATCAAAATCAACAGGTTTTAGCAGAAAAAGGGAAAAAGAGTGATCAGAATAGGGATAGTGTGCTAAATGGGGGNCCCCCCAACCCATCCACCACATCAAAAATTTATTCTTCGATTGCCCAAATTGGGCAGCTGGGCATCCCAATCGCTCTCTCCTCTCCCCCTCCCCCGCCAACCGCGATCTGGCTCTCAATCCTCCATCGGATCCCCTCCCCCTCCCGGCCACCTCCATTCACCTCACCGCCTCGATCATCCCCCTCCACCCCATCATTCCCATCAAATCGCCAAATTTCCGCTCACAACACAGACCGGCCACCCCTCTCCCTCCCCCTCCCTATCCCCTAGGTTCCACAATAGGCGTGAGGGGAATGGAGGTGGCCGGGAGGGGGAGGGGATCCGATGGAGGATTGAGAGCCAGATCGCGGTTGGCGGGGGAGGGGGAGAGGAGAGAGCGATTGGGATGCCCAGCTGCCCAATTTGGGCAATCGAAGAATAAATTTTTGATGTGGTGGATGGGTTGGGGGGCTGGTGGCGAAAAGCGATCGATCGATCAATCGATCACTAGGCCATATAATGAAGCTGATCAGCAGGAAGTCCAATTGTGGAAGAAGCTCTACAATCTATGAGGATCAGCTGACTTTGATCAGCAGGATGGAGTCCTGACCCTGCTTAGATCTTTGAAGCTGTAATGGATCAAACACACCAAATCGGAGGGAAAGGTATGATTGGCGGAGGATGGTCGAGATCGACCAAATGTGCACAAATATGGGCCATAAAGAAGTGAAGCCACCCGCCGCCGGCCGAGCAGGATGGTGACTATGACTAACTGCGGGGAGGACGAAGCTGGTCGGAGCGAAGGCGAAAGCAGCTCTGATCACATTCTTTTTGCGTCCAAAACAGTCATCAGCATCAGCATCCCAGTCCCCAAGTCCCTCACTCTCCCAAATCGATTCGATTGCTCCGATTTGGGATAGTCGCGGATGGTGGCGGAGGTGGTGATGGTGATTATTGCCGCAGCCGTCCTCGTCCCTCACCAGCTCACCACCACCCACCCAACTCATCCATCTCCATCTCCGTTCACCTCAACTCACCTCACCAACTCACCATCATCAACTGCTCACTCCGCACCGATCCCAAGGTCTTCCTTTCACCCTCCATTCGGCGGATGACAAACTTTTGGATTTGGAAAGAGATCTGTTCAAACTTATTGGCCCATCCGCTGCTGATTCTGATCAGCATAATATATACCCAAGAGTCAAGCAAAGCATCGCGTGATTGGACAAAGGATAATTTTGGAAGCGAAATTTTATAAATAATTAAAATCTCTTTGATCTCGATAATCAATTAGTTAACTATTGATGGCCTTAAATTATTTGAAATTTTCCAATGGTTTGATTATGAATGTTATCAAATGTGAAAGAATAAAATTAATTAAAAATACAGCTTCTATTTAGTCAATCGAGGCTGACGAGATTTGATTTTGAAGAGCTGAATAGATGCCTCCAAAAAAGACCAGCAGCAGTTCTCTGTCCCAAGGGCCGTAGTAAAAGAACCGAATTAGGGGGATTTCAAATAAAGTATTTGGGACAGAAAACTTTTAAAATAGATACTTTTAAATGGATTGGCATAATGTTTAGCTCATTTTTTTAAATACAGTATACAGTTCATTCTTTTGAAATTTTTTTTTGGCAGGTTTATGTATTATGGATCATACTGTGATGTTCATGGATCAAAAATCATTCAATAAAGGGATGAAGGATGAATTTTGCGCTATCAATTAGATTAGAAATGCAATTCCAGCGACACGAAATGTCCCGTGAATTCTCCAAAAAATTGAATGGAATCAGATAGGAAAAATGTGAAAAATTTAAAAAAATTAAAAAAATCGAATTTTGCAGAACAACTCTAGCTGCGCCTTTGCAATGAATGATGCTTACAAAAGCACATAAAGCGCCAGATTGAAGTGCTGATGATCAATTGAACTTTCTACCAGGGCACTGGGATGATCAAAGAGTTGCTGGATTAATTGATTAAGGATCGTGTACTTTTGAACAAATGAGTCAATCTCCCTTCCAATGTACCTTTTACCTATCCTACCTACCTATTTAAGAGTTACTTTATCATATCTATGTCATTTTTTTACCCATTTTTTTTTGTTCATGAATAAAAATTGCTATTCTAGTGGACTTTTATCAAGAATACACAAAAATCCAATGGATTTTCACTCGTCCCCATCAGATCGCGTGAATCATCCTGCTGCTCACCGATCAGCCCCAGCAAATGATAGTTGTTCGGAGAGATATCTGATGGGAAAAGTGCACTGCAAAGTGCTTTCTTCGCTCTCCAACTATCCTCCGACCATTGAACGGCCGGCCACACANCATGGATCAAAAATCATTCAATAAAGGGATGAAGGATGAATTTTGCGCTATCAATTAGATTAGAAATGCAATTCCAGCGACACGAAATGTCCCGTGAATTCTCCAAAAAATTGAATGGAATCAGATAGGAAAAATGTGAAAAATTTAAAAAAATTAAAAAAATCGAATTTTGCAGAACAACTCTAGCTGCGCCTTTGCAATGAATGATGCTTACAAAAGCACATAAAGCGCCAGATTGAAGTGCTGATGATCAATTGAACTTTCTACCAGGGCACTGGGATGATCAAAGAGTTGCTGGATTAATTGATTAAGGATCGTGTACTTTTGGACAAATGAGTCAATCTCCCTTCCAATGTACCTTTTACCTATCCTACCTACCTATTTAAGAGTTACTTTATCATATCTATGTCATTTTTTTACCCATTTTTTTTTGTTCATGAATAAAAATTGCTATTCTAGTGGACTTTTATCAAGAATACACAAAAATCCAATGGATTTTCACTCGTCCCCATCAGATCGCGTGAATCATCCTGCTGCTCACCGATCAGCCCCAGCAAATGATAGTTGTTCGGAGAGATATCTGATGGGAAAAGTGCACTGCAAAGTGCTTTCTTCGCTCTCCAACTATCCTCCGACCATTGAACGGCCGGCCACACATTTCCTTCGAAGCAAAAGTTAAACATCCGCTCCCCCTGACATCCCTATCCCTTCCCCATTTTTTCTTAATCGGCCTTTTTTCACAACAATCTTCTCTTATCCTTCCACAATTTACACAAACTATCGATTCTATTAGAGCGTCAATTTTACATTTTTCAATTTTCTAACCTGATTTCCCAAAATCGCTTTTATGACTAGCATATCATCTATCTAGACATCTTTAAACTTTATACACCTTATATGTATTAATTCATGAATATTATTGGGCCATTCCAACAATCCCCAAGGTTCCACACCCTAATCCAATTTTTGCTCATATGGAATTCGATCAACACAAAATTGCATCAAAAAGCTTATCATTTTTGCGATTCCATTCTAAATTTGCCAAACGGCCAGAAGATTTGCCCAACAGACAAAAATTCTCAGTATCAGATCAAAACACAGCTTTATAAGCTCTTCCACTTTCCTACTTTGTTAGATTCGGTGTTTTCATTCCATTTTTCTCCTATTTATACTGCAATATGTTAGCCTAATTTTTTAAATTCATATTGACCATTTTATCTTAAGTTGTTGACTGTTGGCAGTATGGATGATGCCGCCGTCTGGCACTTTGTCACCATTTTTGTCATTTTGCTCTTCGTCTTCATGGCCTTTGTCTGTTGTGTTGGGATGGGACGAGAAATGAGCCGGATCAGCAAGGCAAGGAACTGGGAGAAGCAGAAAGAGCAGAGACGAGGGCACCCGAGCGTGGCATGGACCAACAGTCTGGGCGAGGAACGAGTGGTCATCGGCAGAGGATTGGGCCAAAATGGACAGGTACCGTGAGAGTCTCGAACTTTTGAGATAACAATCGAATTCCCTAGTGTCCATTTTTACCAAGAATTTCTGGACCTCCCTTTTTAAGAATGAAAAAATATTTTGAGAAATCCATATCAGAATTGGACTTCTTGAATTTTCGATAATAAAAAATCGGAGAGTGGGAGATATCGACGAGACTTTCCGGTGATCCGAGAGTATTATTTTTTCGGTACTCGATAATCGACCTCTCGACAATTCTCTTCTCATGTCCTGCCTCTATTTTTTTCATTTCAGGCAAAATCCAACACCCTTCTCCATCCTCATCATCATCATCGTCTTCATCATCCACCATTGTCCGCCCATTCTTCAAATGACACTTCCAACGGGATTTTGCTCTCCCAGAAGACGACCATCGCCTCACCATCGCCTTCTCCGTCCACCTCCTTGCCGTCTTCGTCCACCCAATGCTTTGCTACAACAGTCACAGCTTCGGCTGATCAGCAGCCGGGACCACTGCAAAAGATCGGGAAGTTGAATCCGATCAGTCCGCTTGTGATCTCGGATCAGCGACAATTGCATGAAGGACGAGATTCAGAAAGCCATGTTGAAGAAACCGACATTGTGGAACAAAATCAGGTAGAGGTGACATTGTTCAAGAATCAAATACTGTAATTTTATGATTTAATGATCAGAGTTAGCACAATCCCTTTTCAGGTTACCTTCTCATCCAATGTCGAAATTCCACCATTTCCGTCTTACCACGGATCTCGCACGGACCTTTTGCCATCTATTTCTAATCCGAAAGTTGCAGAACTGACAATGAAGATCTCGGATCAGGTCGCGCAACCGATGATAAACAACTCACCTTCTGCAATTAACAACTCGGATCAACCTCTGCAACCACCGTCCAATATCTCGGAGCAACTTCCTCAACAGATCTCCAACAAATCGGAATTTCCGACAACCAACAACACGGCTCAACTTCCCCAAACGACTACTAACGACTCGGAATTTCCGACGACGACGACCAACGATTCGGAGCAACTTCCACAACCAACGACCGACAACTCGGAATTTCCGACCAACAACTCTGAACTTCCGTCGAACAACAACTCGGAACTTCCGATGACTGACAACTCGGATCAACTTCCGCAACTGACGACCAACGACTCGGATCAGTCTCCACAATCTGCGACGATCATGCCGACCTCAGAAGTTGAAGCAATAAACAATGAAGCCGAGCAAGAAGCGCAACAATCAGAGCAGGAAATGCAACAAACACAGGAACACATCGCTACTGAGGTAGCGGCACAACATGCAAACATGCGGGACCCGGACTCTTCGCAGCTGCAACTCTCAAATTGGATCATTCCGTCGACATTTGCGTATCCCGTCGGTCGCTTTTTGCGGAGTCTGTATAATCGTCCGCCCAATGTGGAAATTGGTAGGCATTTTATTATAAATCATTGAAAATATACAGAAAAAGGCCAAAAACAAAGGGTTAGGATTAGGATCTTTTTTGGGATGAGCACTTTGCTGATTAAATTTCTCAAAAATTTGAATAATAAAATGGAAAATTCCATTGGGACTGATAAGAAACTTTAGTTATTTTCCAAAATTCAATTTTGCATTGAATTTGTCAGAACCAAAAGATCTCTTTCAGATTCGCCGAACTCTTCTGGCCCGAACTTGGCTCCATCCCACAACAACGGCCAAGGTGGACACCAAAAGTCCAATTTTATCAGTAAAATTGTCCCCTTTTCCCAAACAGATATTCAGTCATCAGCGGAGGGGGAGAAGGCCAATAGGGAAGAGTGAAAACATCAGCGGAGGATTGGAACAAATCTCTAACAAGTAATATAAATGCCAATTTTTAAATTCACCCGAGGAATTTTGCCCTTTTAAGGAATTTCTGTTCAACAGATGCCAAAATGTCAAAAATTATCTTAAATCCAAATCCAATCATATCATAATGTCATACTTTATAATTTCACGTGCCTTATTTCCTTCACGATGTTCAAAAATTTATTGCAAATTTGTTTTAAAAATTAAACCCATTTGTTACATGAATATATTGTACAATAAAGCATTCCCAAATTGTTGCTGATACAGTATCAAACTCACATCGATTCTTGATTCACCAATGCCATGGTAGCCAAATCGAACAGAGAACCCAAAATTCGTGTACTTTTCAATAATTTATTTTTTAAATCATAAAAAATTGAAATTTGCTTTAGTAATACTTATTAGTTAGATGGTCCGGGCAATGGAGATCTCCAAGGAATTTACAAATGAATTAGCAAAGAGATTGGAACTTTCTTCTCTCTTTAAGTGTGCCCTTGGTACTAATACATACTAAGGTTCAATGAATCAATTTTTCGAACATCTTCCGGGCCCTCAGTCTGCCCAAATAGGAAATGTGATTGACATCGGAGAAATAGGCCAACTGCGTATCCGGATCAAAGGCATGACACACATTGGCCTCCGGGTCACAGAACTCTTCCGCCAAATCGAACACCGTACACTTGGGACACTTCAGATGGGACAGTCGGGCATAGGACCATTTGTTGTCCTCAAGATGGGTCTAAATTTGGCAAATTTTACGGTATTTTACAGCAATTCTATCCCAAATTTGTCATTCCCCAATGACAAATTTGTCATTCCCATTTTACGGTGTAATTCTTGTCCAGCCCCTCCAATGGACTGTTCTGCCAAATGCGTTTTGCCAATTGGTGCGCAATTTCGGCGTCAAATTGCAAATTCGGGGCGGACAAATAGATCCGATGGGCAACGAATTTTTGAACTTTGTCCATGAAAGATTGCATTTGTACCAATGTCGGATCCTTCTCGATGGGATTCTCCAAAGGCATCGATCGTAACTCATCATACCACCTAAAAACAAAACAAAAAATTATTACAAAAATTGAAATTGACCTGAAAATCAGAAACAGCTTGTCCGGACGCATCTTCTCCAGCAAATTCAACAAACCGCGGACTGTTTGACCGCATCGGACACTGTAAATGGTACGCCAATCCTGCTCAAACAACGGCATGCATCCTGACCATTGGGGGGAAATAAAAAGATCAAAATGCTTCCAAAAGACTCAATCATTCCATAATTGTTAGTTAAGAACCCCAAAAATAGGTTGAAAAAAATCGTCTACCTAATTTTTGAAATCCTATTTCCAAAAATTTGCTAGTTTAATCACCTGGCACGGAGACCACGTGAAACCAGCTGTAGTTGGCCTTCAGAGCCAATTCCACCTCTCGCCAGGCCACTTGTGCATGACTGTTGCCGAATACCAACACACCACCGGTGCCATTGCCCTGGTAAAAAAATTAAAATAGTCAAAATGGTAGAAAGTTGATCTGATTCACATCCCCGACTCGAAAATGACATCGTAATAGCTGATTAGATCAGATTCTCCACTTTCCACTGATCTGACCTTCAGCATCCACTCATATATTCGCTGAACATGTCTGTTGTCCTCCTGCAAATGGTTCTCCCGAACAAAAAGATCTGTGGCCATGCCAGGCACATCAATGTCAAAGGTAAACGAACTCTGATTCGAATTTGATTTTAGGGCGATTTTCGAAATGAACAATACCTTCAGCATCTCGTTGATCCGCACCTTCTCTGCCGAGTGCAAGCGTGGGACCAATTCGGCTCGGCGTTCTTCAATTTGGAGTTGTTCCAGCAATGATCGGACAGAGTCCACTCCCAATGGAACCATTTGCACATTTGGCCGGGTGTCTATGAACACTGGCACTTGGTGTTCGATTTTCTGAAATTTATTTTAAATATTATTTTTGGAGGATATTCATTCGACCACTTCTTGGCTGAATTTGATCGCATTCGGGGCCAAAGCAAGAAGGACACAAGAGACATAGCCAAAGAGGATCAGACGGAGCAAAAAAGGGCGAAAATGGCCAAGAAAATGGTGGAAGAATTGTTGGGTCAGAAGAGAAACGGACGAGATCAGAGCGAGGGCCACGAGACCATCTGCGGAGGGGAGGGGGTAAAGAAATAGAAAAACATGACAAACACTCACTGGGAATGTCGAGCAGAGAAACATCGATGTAAGAGCGGAAGAAGGTGGCCAATGGTTGGTGAAGCACAAAGAGCACAAATGGGAGTTGGGCGAAATTGGCACAGAGCCAATTGGCAAGCAAAGTGGGCGGGGATGTTCGCTGGAAAACCTTCAAATCAGGATCAATTCGGACAATGTAAAGCACAAGTCAAAAATTACATTTAAAAAATCAATTATTTTCTAAACAAATCTAATGTTAGCGAATGTAAGAAAGCATCGGAAATAATATCATTAGATAATTCAGATTAAAATATCTAATTCCAGTTAAATCTATAACGGTGTCGTTGGTTCGGATTCCATTACCGTACCTTCAGTCTACCCGTGTAGAAATACAACAAGAAAGCTGTGCCAATGCTGATTGCAATGGTCAGAAGGGTTTTGAATTGGAAGAATTGGGGCCAAAACATTGAGGGCAGGAAGAACAGGAGGGAGAGACAGAGGACCAGCACATAGAAGAGAAAGTGCCCGAGAATGGCCAAAACAATGACAAAGTTGGAAACTGAAAAATAAGGTCAGGGGGAAAATATTTCCTCAAAAAATTATATACCTATGTGGATAGTTAGAATTACTTTAATAAAAAACCAACCTTTCCCGGACAATCTAGCTGATGCAATTTTGCCGGATTCCGACAGATTTGGACGGGCAATTGCAGCGGAAGCCATTGATCCGAGAAGGAATTGCCAAGTTCTGGCCAGGGCCCAGCCCATGGTGAGAGATTTGGAGGTGGAGAAGAGCCAGAGGAGGAAGGAGGGGAGGGCGAGGAGGAGGAAGGAGAAGAGGAGGAGGATGGTGGGAAAAGGAAGGGGAAGAGGACGAAGGAAGGAAGATGAAGAGGAGGAAGAGGAGGAGGAGGAGGGGAAGAGACGGAGCAGGAGCAGCACAAGTGGGCACAAAACCAGAAGGTTCTGCACCTGCGCAGCCACCACCCAAAGGTGCAGTAGGGGCCGCGACTGGGGAACCTGTGAACAAATTTACGGCTCGATTTTGCGGTTTTGTGCGAGTTTTTGAAGTAAATTTAAATTTTTGAAAACTTTTCTAAGAATATAACTTAAAATGGCTGAATAAATTGATTCGAATGATTTTAGATTTAGACCAATCCTTACCCCGATCAGTTCGAAGGTCCACTCCACATCGGTCAGCTGGTGGTTGGTGCCAAAACACAGTGCCCACAGGGCGTCCTCGTGTAGTTTTTGCAGTCCATTGTCGAAAAGGAACACGAAGCCGGCAAGCAATGAGAAGAGAATGGCGACCAGAAAGACGGGAAGGATCCGAGAAAGTTCGCCCGAATAGAAATGACAAATTGTGCGGATGAAGGCGGACAATTTCCCCGTGGATTTGGAGGCGGACAATGGTTGTCCAATGCTATCGGCAACTTCATCGGAGGGAAAGTGCACCAAATGGTGGGCCAACAAAAAGCCGGAAATGACGAAAAGTCTGAAAAAGAACAGCGGAAATCGGGAGATCAGATTGATATGGAATTTTTAATAAATTATAATTTGATGAATTGGCCAAATATATGTATTTGATCTTCCTGGGGTCCAAAATTATAAAATTTTCAAATTTGAAGAAAGTTAATAAATTCCAATCCATTCTTTTTGAGGTTTAAACTAATAAGTCTCCTCACTTACATGTCCGCTCCCATGAATCCGTTGCAAAACTCGCTGGGCCACACATGGAAGAGCACTACGGCGAAAACGCCAATCAGTTCAAGGCCCAGAACACAAGGCGCATGGACAGGGCAGGGCAAGGAGGACATTGAAAGCGAAAGTGAACCAATTCTTTGGTCTGGAAACTGCTTAAATGGTGTCTGGGATTCCGATCAGTGCTGAATGGTGTCTGGATTCTGATCCGAATAATGCTGTCTGGATCAGAATGTTAAGTTGCGCAGCTTGATGAGATCCCTCAGACAAACTTTGCTATGAACACAAAAATCCCACCTTCCCCTCATCCCAAAGAAAATGGGACAATTGGCGAATGGAGTGGAGAACTCTTCGGCGGTGCTTTGACCCAGTTGCTCATCTGCCGTCACCATTCCTTCTAATCCCATTTAGCTTTCCCTTTTCCCCCAAAATCAAATGGTTTTAGGATTCTGCGCAAAAGGGGCATCTTCCCATAGGGATTTTAGAGGAATTGAATTGTGGCTCTACAAAATATATAGGAATGTTCATTAAGCGAATTGGCCGAAAGTCAATTTTGGCCTTAAAATACCAAAAATTGTCCTTTAAAATCGTTGAATGAGCAAAAAAAAATTTCAAAGAACATGCCATTTTTAATAGTCTAAGCAAGTGGCTAAAAGGTGGACCAACAATAATTATTAATGTCATTGCACCGTTCTTGAGATAGAATAATAAATAAAAAGTGTATGGAAACGATAAACGTCCGTTCAGATCAGATGTTTTGTGGATGTAATGCAAAACTCGGCCGTGTCCTCGCTCTCCGCCTCGCTGATTGTCTGGGACACACTGCTATGTCTCGGAGACGAAAAGGACACAACTGAAGAAATTCTCAATTTTCATTGCAATTCCCGATAGCATTGGAAATTCACCTCTGGGCCTCTCGGAACCACCCAAGTCGGAGCCCAACTTGGGCATGGATCCCTGAGATGGCGTGGACATCACCCCGGTAGAACTTCCGCCAGTGCCTTCAGTCATTTGTCTTTGGAGTTCATCATGGCGTCCGCCTCTGAAAATATACATACTGTAGATAGTAATTGAATCCTGTACCGTATCCCTTACCTTTTCAGGGAACTGCTCCGGTGTGCCAATGAACTTCGTGCCCTGCCCCCTGCCACCTCGTGCATCTCCACTCCGCTCGCACTTGTCGTGCCTTCCACCTCGCGTGCCCCCTCCAAACTGCTGATAATTTTCGGTTGTCTCATCCGTCGCACGCTCCGGAACATGCCCAGAGGTGGTCGTCTCTCGCGCTGCGAACTACGCGAGAAGGGCAGCGACGGACTTTTGCTGACGCGTCCGGTGCCGCTGGTCCCCGGACTTCCGCTTGCGTTTTCGTCCTCCGCGTCCTCCATAATGGTCGAGTCGTGCAGTGTTCCGGTCAGACTTGCCTTGGGTCCTCCCTGGGAACGCTCCGAGTCCCCGGACTTTGACTGGATCCAGCGCAGTTTGCCAAGTGCCGTAGAACTTTGCCGACGAGCGGTGGTGGTGGCGGCGGCCGAGCCACCCTGGGAACTGCCCGAGTCCGAGTGCATGTCGGCACCGATGGTCGGAGTGTGAGAGCGCGGGATCTCTGAAACAAGCTCAATGGGTGTCCAAACAACTGAATGGCGGCAGTGCAAACCCAAATTTCGCACGACAAAGTCTTCCTTGAGCAAGTGCAACTCGCGGTGTAACGCGCGCAACTGCGCAAAATGACCCTTCCGTACCGGTTCTGTCCGCACACGGGACACACGGTCACGCAACTCCGCCAGCCAGGTGGCATCACCAGCCAACTCGTTGGCTGATCGTTGATTTAACTAAAATCAGAATTTAACAAAAAAATCAACAATAAAACAAGTCCGAACTTTGTTCTGTACAATAGGCTGCAACAGTTCGCCAATCGGCAAATTGGCGCCTAACATGAACTTCAAAAATGGACCTAACGATGCCCCTCCGCCCTTCTTGGCCACCATTTCGCGAACTAAAAAAAGAAGTCCGTGAAAAAAAAACGGCCGAAATCCCATGCAACCTATTCGCGCGACTCGCATCCATTGCATTACGGTTAATTGCTTGTAGAAGACCAGCACGATCACTTTGAGGGCTAAACCGAATCAAAAAATCACCAAAAAACATCAATTGGCCACTGACCCAACATTACGCTCTGAACTACCGTATCACGAACAATTCGCGTCGTGGACACTGTAGCGGAATATCCACCGCGATCTGTGACCGACACCGAACCTTGGCGCCCGGAAGTGTCTGATTTGTGTAAGTGATTGTTTATCAAACTGTAGAATATAATCTAATAATATTTATAATGATGGCGGTCTTTGGTACCATTTGGGCTAATTTTGATCCTGGTATCCGATACCGGGTATCGGTCCTGGATTATCTTAACATCATACCCCTCATAAGTGTGTTGGCCAAGCTGTTGCCGCTCATTGCTGGGGCCACACTTTGTTTGGTCAATGAAGGCGGACAAATGGCATTTTGGAGAAGGGTCAGACAGAAGTTCAGGTCCTTGGTGCGGAATTGCGGGGCTTCTGAAATACATATTATTCGAACTTTCGAATCCCTGTGGATTTGACCTTTTCCGGGGATAACGGCACGCAGGAATAGTGGGATAAGAAATTGGCACAGAATGGCCTCAGAACGATCTGCTAACGGGCCTAGACTTTCAGTGGTGCAGATCAGTTCAAGCGAGAAAACAAACTGAAAATTCAAAGAAAATTTAAAATAAAATTTGGCCGAAAATGGAGGACTTGTCCCAGGGCGGTCATCAGAAAGGAGGCCAAACGGAGCACAACATTGCAGAAGGAGGCAGGAGGAGTGTGGGGACTGAGCACCGTTTGGGGGGAGGGCAGGGCCGTGGCAGACAGATGGCCACCGGCACCGGATTGTTGCGTGCCGAGAGTGAACATCGGCACGGTTTGGTCGTCCAAAGTGCCGAGAGGGTCCCCAAGGGTCAAGCGAAGGCACAACAGGGTGATGGTCTGCAAATTGCACAAATTTACTCATCATAATCCAAGAAATATCTTAAAGTATACAAAAAGGGTCATAATGATCCCTCAACATTCCTAATTACTACCGTAATATCCAGCAGCAGCTGACGGTACCAGGAAGTCCATTTCTAATCCAGAGATTGGTGTCCTTGTTCATTAGTATAATAAATACCAATGAACAAGCAGGACAATGTAATTTCCAAACAAGTTCTTACGGGTTAAAAAGTTCTTGATACCATAGAATAAACAGTACCAAAAACCGAATATCCTGGCAATATTACTACCATTGTACTATAATCCCTTGTTAGACTCTGTTCCTTTTCCTATACCTTCAGCGAGTGCAAATGGGCGATGTAGGGCGAATTGAGCAGGGTCTGGTGGAGTCCGGCCAGCCAGCAGCTGATGGCCCCCCAATTGGCTCGGCGCCGCGTGGACGGTCGTTTGGCGATTTTGGCCACCGTTTTGTCCAGGCGGCGCAAGATCACGTTCACCGCCGACCGATTTGTCTCGACGGACCAATCGACCACGGGCAGCACATAGGCGAAGTAGAGGCGGAGGCCGGCACAGCCCAGGGTGTTCGGGTCGTAAGGGGCCAACTTCAGCAGGGCCACCGCCACCTCGCTGAGCTTCACGTGGCACTTGTGGTCCATCAGCTCAGGGACCCGGGCGGTGTTGTGGTCCATGCCGGCGGAAAGTCGGCCCAACTCCTTCAGACGGGCAGAACCGCGCAGAATGAACATGGAACACAGGCCGAGAAGGCTAAATCAGGAGGGAGGAGGAGGATCAGCAAAATGTAGGGTATTAGCCAGTAAAGGAATATGTACTTCTATAATTAAGACATCGATCCACCTATGCTTATAACTTTCTTCCATAATATTTTTATGCCTCTAAATCCGAATCCCTTGCACTTACGCATCTCTGGGACCCCGGAATTGCTCCTTCAGTGCTTCATTGTCTGCCGCGGCGTTGTCCGTCCACCCTCCGGCCACTGTCGCCTTCTTCTCCTGCGTCTTTCCCATTGCTCCCGTCTGGTTCTGTCCGTGCTGTCTGCTCGTCTCGTCGTCTGCGATGGTCGGAGGGTCGAAGAACTGCGGCGAGTCCGCTCCTCCTCCCAGCGATCGCCCTCGACTGAACTCCGACGCTTGCTGATGCGATGGTTGTGTTGTGGCCGAACTGCTCGCAGCCGGTCCGGTACCGGCGGTGGCCAAATCGAATGAACGAGTGGGCCCACGCGCGAGAACGTCACAGCTGTTGATCAGAGCACGAATCTCCAGGCAAATGGTGGCGAATGCGGACAGCTCTAGCTTGAGGGCCGCGGCCGAGTTGGCATGTCGCAAGGAAGTGTCCTCCTCCATGTGCCTGATCAGATGTGGCAACATGGACTGCATGCACAGCAACATCTGGTGACTGCGTCGTGTCTCGGGTGCAAACGCGCAAATTGTACTGAAAAGATGAGGAGAAGGAGAAGGATTGGTAATTGCAGGAATAGTATGTACTTTGAAACACCTTTTTGATGGAATTTTATGACTAGCACTACAGTACATATAAATAGATAAAATCGGTTTGGAGTATTATTTGTTATTGACCCCCTATGTATGTGAACTGGAAATCTAACAACTCTCATTTCCATCACCACTTACACACAGCTGGCCATTGCATCGGTGAGAATGTTGAATGTGTTGGGTTCGTCCCTGTAGCACAGGTCCAGCGCCTGCAGGGGCTTCGGGTAGGGCAACATGTCCAGCACGTCCAGCTGGTCCACCGGCTCGTTCATGCGCTCCATGGCCAGCAACAAGGCGAACAGGTACTTGGCCTTCACCCGCATCGGATTTGCCTCCAAATCGTTGTCATTTTGGTCCAAAATGTCGGCCACAGAGCCGAACATTTGCAGCAGAAAAGGTTTACGGTGCAGCACATAGAACTGCTTGCACAAAAACTCCACCACCTGATGATGAATGTAGGAGAAGGGATCAAGAAAGTCTTAATCTTATATCATACCAAGATCAATGATCTTGCCAAGATTCTACAAGTTCAATTAGCTTAGTAACCTGCGTGAAGAGTCGGTTGGGCTGGCGCTGGCTATAACAGCGGAGAATGGTGGGCATGACTAGGGAGAAGCCTTGGGAGGCGAAAAGAGTGTTGAAGTGGATGCACATGCCCAGGTAGGCGGCCATGCAGCGGCGCAGAATCAGCACATCCTCGCAATGGATGATCTGAAGCGAAAGGCGGAATGATTTTTTCGATCCAGATCTGTTTATCGTCGATTCAGGAAAAGTTTTGTCATCAGAAATTGTCGGCCATTCATTTGTCAATGTAAAAGCATTTTTCAAAAGCCAAGTTTGCCCTAAATTTGGACCCTTTGCCCCCCTACACTCGACTACCATGACTCCGTTGATGACATTGATGAACAAGTGCAGGTCCCCGAACATGAATGCGTTCTCCATCTTCTCGAACATGTTGGTCATCAGCTTGCTCCACGCGAATTTGTGCATTGCGTCCATGGTCTGCAACTCCTCGCCACCCGCCCCCTGGTACATGCCGAAACAGGACTCGACCGCGCGGCGGGGAAACGACGGCAGATGCGTGAACTCGTCGTGGAGGAAGAAGATCCGCTGGGGGATGACCGACTCAAGGGAGTGCCGAAGAGCATTGTGGGTCAACAGCACCTAAACAAATTCTCAAGTAACATAAAAATGGCAAAAAATATGAAAATGGATAGACCTCAAATATACTATGAGATATATTTAGGAAAATCGAAATTTGTCGTAAATAATATTTCCCAAAATGATACCTTTCCCATTTCGATTAACTTCTGCTGAAGCGCGTGCTCCCTTATGCGTTGTTGGGCATGATCCGGGTCTAGTCGGACAAGTTGGAGTTGGGGGTAGAACGATCGGTGGAAGAAGTAAAAGTCCCTAAACAGGGACAAAACAGGTTTAAAGTTGAGAAAAAGTGGGCAAGATCAGACGGACCGGACATAGGCACTTGGGTTGTGCAGCACAAAGGTCTTTGGGTCGTAAAGGAAGTAGTCATCTGCATGTTCGGCCGAAATGTTGTAGAATTCGATGGAGTCGGCCAGCAGATGCTGGAATTGAGTGTCCTCCAACACCGGGAACTGGGTGGGGATGCCGCCTTGGTGCGAGTCTGGTCCATGCACAATCACCTGATCAGATTGATCAAAAGTTAATGCCATAAAACAACGATAATTATCATCTCTGATCATTTTTGATCTGCAAAATCGAGAATTTTAACTTGGTTCGAATTCAATTCTCGATGTATTGGTTCAATTTTGCTTACATTTACTGTTTTCCCCCACCCACTTTCTTTGCGCTGGGCACATTTGCGGTGATCATGATCGCCTGATCACATTGCTCCTTCTTCAGTGTCTGCTTCAAGTCTTTGAAGTACAGCCCATGGACATACGGCACAACCAGCCAACACACACTCAGTGCCAATGCCAACGAACGATCAGTGCCCTCGCCCGGGGTGCGAACATAGAACATCACCAGGCCGAACAGGGCGTTCAGAAGGGTGTGCGCGGTTTGGGAAGGCAACGGGCGGAAGGAGAGCACCAGGCGACGGAGCAGGGCGATCAGGTATTCCTAGTGAGAGCTGAGGATCAGCAGGGGGTCTTGATTGAGGATTTTCGGAGATTGAGTTTTCGGGGAATCGCGAGTCGAGAACTCGAAAAAAAATTGAATGGAGCAACTGCCCCCCCCCCATGGTCATTGGACAGAACCTACTATCCCATATAGGAAAGGGATTGTGATATAATCAGAAGGAAATGACAGTTAGTTTGATCTCCCCAGAAAGTGAAGCGTGATCGCGAAAAGAAATTGGCAATATTGTTCCGACCTGTTTGGAGCGATTGGTGAACTTTTCGAAGAAATGGCGAAGGAACAAGGCCGTGTCCTCCACCAAACAACTCCAGATCACGCTTCGGCATGTCTCGCCGACTTAATAACATGGTTCCGATCTTCTTATCTGAGCATGATTCATTTGGCCCACCTGAAACCCCGTTCCCATCCACTTGGGGATCCTCGAGCAGTTCAACAATGGTCGGGACTACGCTCAAAATGGAAGAGGGGAACAGGGGCTGGGCAACGGGCACAAGTTGGCGCGACTGGTGCAGGGAGTCGAGCAGTGCCGGATCGTCCACCTGGGCACTCTCCGCCGCCGTCAACTGGTGCTGGAACAGGGCCGGTTCGTAGGCCACCTGCAGAGAACAGAAATGCTTATTTTTACCAATTGAATCATCGCCATATTGTTTGATTAAATTCAGTTCCTCATTCCATACAACAGTCAGATCAGAGTAATATGGATTACTTCTTCGCCTTATTGCAGTATCCTTCACAAAATTATATCTTCATGATTGTCTCTCTCTCTCTCCTTCTCTCTGTCTCTCTTACCTGTTGCACAACTGCGGTTGCGCGCAGCGGGAACTGCTCGCGCAGCTCGCACTGTCGTTCCTCCGCCTTCCGGATGGCCTTGCGCACCATCTCCTGCTTCTGTTTGCGCCGTGTGCGCGTCATGGTCATGATGGTCTGGCTGGTTGACTGCTCCTCCTCCTTCAGCGACAATTCCTCCACTTTGGTCTTCACCAGTGGCATCCAGGGCGGGTCCACCACTGGGAGCTGAGCCTGCCCGATGGACGGTGAGGGCAGGGTGAAGTCGATGTTCGGAGGAGGAACCTGATCAGCAGGGGGAGGGAGGAAGTGAAGGTGAATTATGAAGTTGGTTTCGGGTAGATAGAATTGACTCTCTTGGATAATGAATACTGAACCTTGAAAATCAGCTGTGATCCATCCTCCATCTTCAGCCAAACATGGAACCGCTGACGCCATAGGACAAAGAAACGGCGTACAGTGGCTGTTCGAACGGAAGGATCCGGAGAGGCCAAATCGGCATTGATCAGATTGGTGCACTCCTGAGGACATTTGACGGCACAGCAAATGAACATAGCGGCTGAATACAGTATATGAATGCATATTATTGGGTATTAAAACTTGGAAGATTGATATAAAAAATTTCCATAGAGTTATAACCAATAAAAAGGGGAATTAAATTCCATTAAGTCCCATCATTTTTGATCTTGATTCACCAAAGTTAAGAATCTCTTTTGGCACCTGCTGTTGCCACCAGGTTGGCATCATCCGACGCGATCAGCAACGCCCAAGAGATTCGAACCGCCGGCAACAACTGATCCCCTTGCAGCACAACAATGCCCTTAAGAAGGGCGGACAGAGGAGCATGCAGGATGCCGAGCAGGTGGACACGCATGAAGTTGACGATCGGAGGGGGACGACGGACGCGCAGTTCGGCAGGATTAGCCAGTTGGTCTGCATCCTTAGAGTAGTTAACCCACAGGGTTGGTCCCGGCTGGCACCAATTCGGCACCTCTTTGAGGTGTCAATCAAACCCGGCCTATACCTTTAGGGCCCCTTTGGCGGTAAATTTCAAAGGGGTTGAGACGGGACCCGGGATCCATAAACCTATCAGACCCCTTTGGCGGTAAATTTCAAAGGGGTTGAGACGGGACCCGGGATCCATAAACCTATCAGACCCTTTTGGCGGTAAAAATCAAAGGTGATGAGACGGGACCCGGGATCCCTAAACCTGTCAGACCCATTTGGCGGCCCAACATCAAAGTTGCTCGCCCACCCTGTAGTTACGGTAACCTTCTCTCTCTCTCCAATCCTTTCTTTCCTGCATCGAAAGGGCGAATGTTTGTGGATGACCCACGAGGGGAGAGTGGGAAGAAAAGAATCGATGGTTCAGCAAATGGTGGGGAGGGTGTGTTTATACTGGCGAAGAACAACATTGACATGGAAATCACATCAGTGATGGAATGATCTGATAATGCGGTAAATGGTTGTGGGGGTGGGTGGATAGTACCAAGGGACATGTTCACTTCACACATTCATCCCATTCTCTCTCGATATGCGCTCTCTCTATATCCATTGAGTTCAGCTGCTGACAACTGCTCCAGTGTTTGAATAATCTCCAGCCGAAGCAAAGTGAACCGGAAACAATGTGTGAATAAGGCTTTCTAGTTTACATGTTACTATGCACGATCCTACTGTACCCATTTTTGGTCTTCATCCCACTTCATTTTGTTTGTTATGGTCATCTCTCCCAAACCCATGCCATTCTTGCGCAACATCACCAAACCAAGCGATAAACTGTGGAGAAGATTC
>LDKF01001305.1:12871-24184 GCA_001026735.1 Rotylenchulus reniformis
CTATCTAACACAAAGAAAATCTAAACAAAATATGAGCAAGGAAAAGTGGCGGCTGATCATTGATCCCTTCCAATGCACAATTGCATTGGAAGCACAATTGCATTGGAAGAACAAACAAAGAACCCACGGGTGCGGAAGGGAAGGGAAGACCGCCGCACAGGCGCGAAAGAAAGAGAAGATTCCAGAAAAGGAGAAAGGACCCCGCAGAAACGGGAGAAAGAGAACAGTGAAAATAGCGTGTGACAGACATTCAGACACGCACGCGACCACCGGCTGGGCGGCAGAGTGAAAAAAGAGGACCCCGCCACAGCAGTGGCGAGAGAAAGGGAACAATGCAATGAAAGTGCACAATGTCTAACAAACGTGAATGCGATCACTTCGCACACTCACAGTTCAAACAAACGGATTACGCCGTTCAAGCACACCGTGCTGGAAACGAGCTCTCTTCATGCTGGAATTGGTCGGAACCCCGCCCACCCCAACAGGGGAGACGGGAGGAGATAAAAGGCGGGACGAAGGAAGGGAAATCATTCCCTTCCAGGAGTCGTTCTTATTTCGTTCTACAAGGCTACAACAAAACTCTTCTGATATTTCGTCCTCATGTTTGCCGCATATTTTCGCCGCACCTTTGGGTCTGATAATCGGCACCGAGCGTGCTCACCAAGGGCACCTACCAAGCGGGACCGAGCTCCGGTCGTTGGTCAGGTGGTTGGTCGAGCAGTCGGACCTGGCCTTCAGAGCCATGAGATCATTGAGTTGCAAGTGGGACTCAAGATATATGGGTTGTCCACAACTTTTAGGCCGGAGTTTCCCGAAACGCCATTGTCACCTCAAGTACTTGCCTTGTCAGTCCCGAAAGTATTAAATTGAAACCCGAACGTGTGCAAGTTGGACTCATCAGTCCAGAAGGAAGTGAGCCCGGAACCCGTTCCGAAGAAATGCAAGTGGCACTTAGTGCCGAAAGTATTAAAGATACCAGAATGCTACCTCAGGTGGAGACACCAATAAGGCCCATAAGGGTCTCGAAAAGAGGCCTACGGGGCACCCGATCTTTCGGTCATGGACGTGGACCCTCCCATGAAGTTCATGCAGTACTTTGGGAGTGAGGACTTGGGACTCAAACCTAAAGAAGACCCCATTCGCCCTAACCAGGGAATGGCGAAGAACCATGGAAGCATGCTTTCCACATTCTAGGGTACCGCTCACCCGAACATGAAAGGAGAGTTGGTGAAGTCGAGCCACTAGGAGTGGGCCTGATCAGCACTGCGCAACGGATGCAACGGACTGGGATGAGGGAGTACGGGTGTTTATGTTGTCTTCCCACGGGGAAAAGCCCCCGGCGGATGAACAACACTCGGTGGTCGGCCGAGAGAGGGTGGAGGATGGGCAGAGCACCCACTCGAAGCCTGGCCAGGGACTTGGACACCTGAGACGATGATACCAATCCCAGTCACCCTCGGAATCCTGACTTCCCTAGCCACCCAGGCTTTGGATGCGAGTCAAACATATTTTCACATCATTACTGGTTGATGCATTTGAACTGATCTGATCTAGATCAATCAGCGATCATTTTGAAATTTTTGCGCTGATACAAGTTAATTGACAAATTCGGCACCATTTGTATTAATGATATAATGTAATTTTAATGTGAAAGACTCTTTATTATTCAAAATTTTAAATTTTATCTTATGTATACCATGTTATTCCGAATGATGTTTGGACCACATTCGGATGAACAAAATGTTCAAACTTTCAGAATGTGTTTATGTAAATCCCCCAAGCTAGTGTTTCAAATGTTATCTTCTCAATTGTTCAGGAAAATGTTTGGGTGAAAATTCAAATTCGGAGTTGAAATTCGAGATACAAATTTAATTAAAATTTAAATTAACAAAAAAAAAAAAAAAAAATTTTTTTAAATTAAACTGACCTNAATAGTACATCCACTTTGAGCAGGGCACGTTACATTTTCTGCATAGCTTATTTCTTAAAAAAAGATGTGACATAGATATTAGAAATGCCATTACTAGTTAATTGGCAATTATTTTGTGCTATAGAATTAGTCCGGCAAAAAAAATCAAAATTTAAACATAGTGAATAATTTTATTATGAAAAGAGGACTCTTTTATTAAAAAAACATACAAATTTATTAAAAAAGGGACAGTAGATAAAATAGGATTTTTTCCAACTTTTCTTATGTGTTTTTTTGTATTAATGTATATAAGATCCTTTTTTATCTTTTGTTCTTTTTTAAATAAATGTTTTTGGATAAAATAATCTTCTTTTTTGATTCATATTAAAACTAGTATGGCTCCGCCAACTGTTTCTTTGTAAATTAAATTTAAGAAATTACTTTAAGTCTATCTTTATTCATTTATCAGAGATTAGAAAGCGCGGGGGCGCCTTCAACACAGAGCCTAGAAGGGCGCTTTTCTTTGATGACAATATTTTGGCTTCATTCAGTAGATAATGAGAGATTATCAATAAAGGTATAAAGGGACAGAAGATCTCTTCATTTCGCTTTCATTCCCCTTTCCGCGCTCTTTGTTCCGCGCTCTATGTTAGATAATTGAAGATATTAGGCTCGGCTTCTAAGCCTCTCTATTAAGGATGCGAGCCCCTAATTATGGTAAAACTTGAATTTTCAATTCATTTTTCTATTTCTTTTTTCGCTTTTTCTTCATTCCGACTTCACTCCCTTTTCTGTTCTCTTTTTATTCCGCTTTCATTCCCTTTACGCGCTCTTCATTCTGCGTTCATTCCTCTTTCAGTGCTCTTTCCATTCCGCTTTAATTCCCTTTTCGCGCTCTTTCCATTATGCTTTCACTACTTCTGCGCTCTTTCCATTCCGCTTTCATTTCCTTTTCCGCGCTATCTCCATTCCATTTCGCGTTCTTTTTCCGCACGATTTCCATTTCACTCCCATTCCCTTTTCCGCGCTATCTCCATTCCGCTTTCATTCCTCTTTCCGCGCTTTTCCATTGCGTTTTCATTCCCCTTTCCGCTCTCTTTCCATTTCGCGTTCTTTTCCATACGATTTCCATTTCGCATTCTTTTCAGTGCGATTTTTATTTTCGCTCTCATTCCTTTTTTCTGCTTTCTTTCCATTGCGCTTTCATTCCCTTTTCCGTGCTCTTTCCATTCCGCTCTCATTCCCCTTTCTGATATCTTCTCTTTTTTCTAAATTTATTTTGAATTATTTGTTATTGGACATTTTGTAATTTTTCATTAAAAACATTTATTTTCCTTAATTTTTAGTAAAAAGTAAAAAAAAACTATTTCACAACATTTTCGGGCATTGGGATTCGAACCCAATACCGACACCTATGAAGTCGATAGCTATATAATCAAGCCATCTACGCATTTACATTTCACTCCTTCAAAATCCTTTTTATTTGGATGAAATAGTCGCGAATTAAACCAGTTACCTCCTGTAACATTTTTTCGGCCCATCCATTCGGGACATTCTTGGGCTCATTGGATAGCCAAAAGTATATAGATTTTTCCTATTTAATATATCAAAACCAATTTCTACAGCTAAAAATTGAGTTTAAGTCAAAACTAAACCAAACTCAGTTTTCAGAGCAGTTTTTCGAACCCAGTTTCGAAATTTAGACCTTACTAAAAACTCTTCGGTTAGATCGATGCAGAATTTCCTATCGGTTCGAAAGAAATCGAATTTGTCGCATAAAACGCAATAGGAGACGAGAAAATAATTTTTCTATGTCGATTTCTATGTATGTCGAATCGCCACAGAATCTTCATACATTAGGGATTATTCGCTATGTTCAAATTTTTGATTTGCCAGGTATCCTATCATTTTTTAGATGGATTTATCTTTTTCTCATAACGAGCAAGCACGTTTTGCTATATTTAGGAAACTTTTCAGTTTGAAATTGACAGTGAAAGAATAGCATTTGTTGTTTGAAAGAAAATTGGAGGTTTTTTGCATATTTTTGCAAAACCGGCAGTTAATAGAGGACCAGCAGGAATCCAACATTGTCTCAACCGGTGCTTTAGTCGTTGAAAAAAAGTACCAAAAGCTATAGTCTAACAAAAAACTTTTGACAGACTTGCTAGACTAAAAGTATAAAAGATCAAAAATATAAAACCAAGTTGTGCAAAATTTTATGCTCTATCTTCTGATATTTTTAATTTTTCGAAATTCGAACAAAAAATTCAAAATTTTTCTTGAAACCCCTATTTTTCAATTTTCGAAAAATTTCGAAATTTTTGTTCGAATTCGAAAACTAAAAATACCAGGAGAGGAGCATAAAATTCTGCACAACTTGCTTTTTATACTTTTGGTCTAGCAAGTCTAACAAAAAAAGGAAAAAATCCGAAAAAATGGGATACGATTTTAAACCGACTGTGGATACCCCTACCAACTACCTTAAACCAAAAATTACCTCCGATTCGTTCCTCATCTGAATAAAAGCATTGAATTGCTGAAAAGAATAATTTAATACATTTTTTTGAGTTTATAATCATCACTTGGTATTGTTGTTGTTGGTGTTGTTGGTGTTGTTGGTGTGGTTGGTGTTGACATTGTTGTTGGTATGTCTATTGGTCTTCTTATTGTATTCCCCATTTCTCGGTTTTCAGTCGGGATTACAACGAAACTGGACNTGACTTTTTAAAAAAACGCCCTTTAAGACTATTGGCTCTTGATAAATTTTCTATTCAAAAAAATTTCAAACGCTTATAATTCTCAATCAATTAAAAATCATTCGAAATCTTCTAGTTGTTTCTTAATTTTTTTTTTTTCAAAAAATGTAATTTATTTTTTTATTTTTCCAATGTATTATTAATAAATAATTTTATTTTTACATTTTTCCAAGGATTTCTTAAATGTTGTGTGGAAGGTTTCGTGGAAGTCAATTTATATATTGGGTTGGGGAATAAGTTCTGTCATAGTAGAAGGAAATCTTTAAAATTTTATTTTTTCAATTAACAACCCTATTTGAATTTGGTGTTAAATGAAAGTTTGAGGTCTCCTGAGTCTAATAAAATTTTCAAAAAATTTAAACTTCAATTTTTCATGACGAAAAATTGTCTGTAAGCAAATTGATTCAGTACGCAGAAATTTTAAATGAATAAAAATTTTAATTGAAAAATATCGAGAAAAAAGAAAATCGATGATAGGTATTATCAACCAAATATGGAGAATTAGAATCCAACTTTAAAAAATTGAAACATAATCATTTTAAATGTGTTTCGAAGTGTTCAATACAATGGTCAAATATCAGTTTTTGACCTGAAAATCGTACTATGACAGAACTTATTCCCCACCCCAATAAATGAATGGATAAATCGTAAATAATTCGAACAAGAGAAATAATAATAAAGAATTTTGCTGGGAATAATTATGGATTATTATAAAAATGAATGATTCACCAAAATTTAATCAGTGGACGACCAGTCCATAGGACTGTAAAAAAGTCTTATTTCTAGCAAATTAGAATTATTGAATAATCATAAATGTTCTTTAAAAAAGCGTTTGATCTAATTTTGACTGATCACACTCGGACGGCGCTCCATTTTTTTTATCTCCTAATGAGAGGTGAGTAACTCACCATCAAAGTTCGTAAATATAAACGATCAAGATAATTGAAAAAGTACGATAAGAATTGTGATTAAGTGGTATTTCGTAGATCTAAAAAATACATTTAGATATTCTATTTTGGTATGAAAATGAGAATGGCAAAAAAAGCTATAAAATGAGTTCAATACCATTCAACTTGATGACATTGTGAGGAAGAAAAAAAAATGAACAGGGCCCGGATTTATATGGACTATAAAGCGCAAAAATGACCAAATAATATGGAGTAAAAACTACTGAAACATGGGCTAAAAATGGTCAAAAGTGCCAAAATATGAACTAAAAATTTCCGGTATTGCATTTTTGCTTTAAAATTTTCAAAAAATGGCAAATTATGGACTAAAACGCCAAATATTGAAGTAAGGACTAAACCCTGAAAATATGGATTTATATGGACTTAAAAGTTGCTTCAAATCGAAAAACGTATTTATTTTCTGTTTATCTCTTCAAAATATATGCGTAAAAATACATGTTACAACATATAAATCCGGGCCCTTATTATGACCAAAATAGTTTGATTGTAGAAAAAATTAGTATTTTAGCCATAATTTTCCTCACAGTAGTTCAATTCGATTGCTTGTTTGCAATCATTTTTCTTTTTGCTAATTTTTTTACTCCATATTTTTGACACTAAAAACTTTCTAAGTCTGGTTAGACCGAGTTAAGTTAAAATGTAATTTTTGCTAATTTTGTATAAACCTGAATTTCACCAGCAATCAGACACAAATCAATTTCATTCACAAATTATTACATTATTAAAATGGAGTGTGAACTTCTTCTTTTTTGATCTTCGGAATTGTGATTTTTAATTTTACACCAAAAAAAAATTCCACTTGGATTTGAGTATACTCCGACAACAGTGGGATTCGACATATCCCAGGATTTGGGTCCTGCTGCGTAGTTTCTACACAGTTGTGTTTGCACGATCGAGATCAATGAGTTCTCAGGATGTTTCCGTTGTGTCGAAGGTGCAGGTTTAAATTTCACTTGCTCTATCGATATGGGTGATTCTCTGGCTGAAGTGACTTGTTCAGAGAGAATATTTTTCACAGGAAAATGCTCTGAGAATGGTACAACACAATTGGTTCCATTGGCGTTTGATAGAGGAGATGTCTCGGAAGATTGTAAAGTGGAATGTGCCGGCGGAATAACAGAGTACCATTTGGATGGAAAGCTCGTGCATATCATCTTGGATGTGAGATCGAAATTTGACATAAGTCCAAGTCTGAAAGGCACAGTGTATAACGGTTCAATGAGTTTCCGATGGGATTGGCTATCAATGGGTACTATGATAAGAGCGCGCTGGTACAATATTCGGAGGGTTCGGAAGTTTCAATTGGATAATTGTCAGGGGGATTATTGTTCTCGGAGTTGTCATGCTATTCGTGGTCATTCGCTGTCACCCATTTTTTGGGCATCACCAGATCAGCAGAATGATGATGGTCATTTTACCTTATTGGTCAGTTGTCGCCCGGAAAGCGTCACATCAATCACGGTGAAGGCAATGATGAATCATCCGGAGAAGTCAATGAATCAGTACGATGCTGGAGAAGAAAAGGGATATATAAGCCGGTCGGAGCCTTGCTACCCTCATTATTATTCGATCAGAGGAAAAATGGAACATGCTCAAGAAGGGAACACGAAAGGAAATATGCGACGAAGGAGTCCTGTACAGGTTATGAATGTGTTCATGCGACGGGAAGTCAAAACTTGCCAAAAGGATACTGGATTTTATTGGTCCTTGCCTTATTTTCTGATGGCGTTGGTAGAGGATGTTCCGAGCAGCGACAGTTTGGAAGAAATCTTTGAAGAGAAAGAGGAGGAGAAAGGATGTGGTGCTCAGTAAATGTCAGGCGGTAGAAGAGGACTCAAACGAAAACACGATGAGGATGGATCAGAAGAAGAGGATACTATACTTGAAGGAAAGAGAGACAGAGAAGATATGCGCTGATGAGATATGATTTGTATGTGATAAATTTGAATTTGCTTCCGTAGTTTCATACTTTTGTCATGTCCCCCGAAGTTGTCTCTCTTATTTTTTCCCTCTCTCTCATTTACTTCAATTCCCCTTTCATTATATTTTGATTTTTCTATTGTCATCCTCACATTCTTCTTCCTCCCCGGCGATGGCTCATATGACTCATCGCTTTCCCTATAAATATCTTCGTTCCCCCATTGTCGGGGCTCATTCTCCAGGCTTCGATGTTTTATTCATTCCCTTGGTTCCAACAATATTATTCTATTTGTATTCTTAATTTGGAATAAATATTTGTGATCGGACGGGACCAAACCTTGGGCTAACTTGAAGTTACAACTAACTCTATTGGGAATTGGAAGTTGGAGTATGGAATTGGAAGTTGGAGTTTGGGTCAAGTCAAAGTTGGAACCTGGAGCAAAGTGGGGAAATTTGCTCGGACTCGGAAATCAGTGATCTACTTGTCCCTTGTGCATCTGTATTTGGTTATCTGGGTCCCGCCGCCATAGGCATGAAAATTGAATCTGATAATTGTTCTCGGAATTTTATATTTGATTTTTGCTATTTCATCACTAGGGACCGGATTTTTAGTTTGTAAACTATTTTTTTTGCTGCATAGTTTATGGCCAAATATGCATAGAAAACATATTCCTAAAGTTGTTTGATGCATTTTCGAGTGATTTTTTGTCAACTATTTTCAACTATTTCAAGGTTTTAGCAACTAATAGTTTTTTACTAACTATTTTGGGGTTTTAGCAATTATTTGCAACTATTTTGCCATTTTTGGGCAAATTTTCTAGAAAAAATTGGAAAATTGAGAAGATTTTTCGAAAATTATCATGGGAAAAAATGAAAAAGTGAAGATTTCACAAAAATTCAAGTTTTTCGAAAATTTCCAAATTTTCTAAACCTTCTCGCCGCACCAGCCTAATTTCTTAAAGATGGGTTTAAATGGCCGACGGAGCCTCTAATAGAGTGAAATTTTTCATAAAACGTCAAAAATTTTTGGATTTTTTAAATATTTTTAAAGAAAAAAGTCTAAAAACTTGGAATCAGTCCAATTTTTTTTAAATAATTAAAAAAATATTTAAAAAAAGCTAAATTCCTCCTCTAAATTCGTTTTTTCTTTGCTCGCTGGCGAACANCCCCCCCCCCCGAAAAATTTTCCTAGCTAATCCTTGCCCCATGAAAACCTCGAAATATATCTTATTTGCATTTTAAAGAAATTTATAATGCTATTACATCAATATATTAAGATTTTTGATGCTAAAATAAAATTTTTTTTTTATAAAATCGCCGATTTTTTAGCAATTATTTTGCCTTTTTTTAGCAATTATTTTGGAATTTTTTAGCACCTAATATAGTAAATATTGATGTTTTTTGTAACTAAAAATCCGGTCCCTATTCATCACATTTCATTGATTATAAAAAAAATATTAAAGATACTATTGAGCTGTTTTGAAAGTTAAAAATTTGAATGATGAAAAAATAAATAAATAATCAATCCATTCAATTATTTATTTCTATGGAATAATTTATAAAAAGGAAATTATAGCAATTTATCAAACATTGATGTATAAATTGATTCGTAAAAAGTTGGCAATTTAATAGTTTTATATATGTAAATTATGATTCATCAAAATTAATTGGTCGATGGCGATCGATCAGACTAAATCAACAAAAAAATAATTCATTCAGAAGAATCCTTAAAATTTAAGACAGACATTTTTCTTTTGTGATTTCAAAAGTATAAAAATGTGCTAACAAGGGACATTTATTTAGTGAAGCGCTTTTTAGGAAATGCCATGGATGCAGTAAAATAGAACTCGATAGATCCTACTTATATACCGGGTGACACAAAAGTCCTGCAATTTTTTAGAAATTTTTTCTTATTAAGAATAATAATGGAAAATAGTACTCAAATTGGTCAAATTGGCCAAAGTCATTTTTTAATGTCTTACAAGGGACACTCATAAGCGCTTTTTAGGAATTGCCATGAATGCAGTAAAATAGAACTAGATGGATCCTACTTATATACAAAATACTAGCGGCCCATATAAAGAAAATATTCGAGAAAAAATATTTAACTTATTTTTTTCGGTGTGCTTTAAGTGCGGGTCATCGGTGGGTCAACTGCCATTATGCTCAGCCAAATTTCATAAACCAAGTTAGGGTGAACCTATAAAAGCCTAAATGTGCATAAAATTAAGCTTGATTTTTTGATTTTCTTAGTTTTTCGGATTTCTATAAAAAACAAATTTTTTTCAATTACTAAAAATCTTTCTTATATGAAAATTTCCTAAGAGTTCAAAAATTTTTAATAGAAGTCCGAAAACTAAAAAGGTCAAAAAATCAAGCTTAATTTTATGCACATTTAGGCTTTTATAGGTTCACCCTAACTTGGTTTATGAAATTTGGCTGAGTATAATGGCGGTTGACCCGCTGATGACCCGCGCTTAAAGCACACCGAAAAAATAAGTTAAAATATTTTTTCTCGAATATTTTCTTTATATGGGCCGCTAGTATTTTGTATATAAGTAGGATCCATCTAGTTCTATTTTACTGCATTCATGGCAATTCCTAAAAAGCGCTTATGAGTGTCCCTTGTAAGACATTAAAAAATGACTTTGGTCAATTTGACCAATTTGAATACTATTTTCCATTATTATTCTTAATAAGAAAAAATTTCTAAAAAATTTTAAGCATGTCAAGAAATTATTTTTATTCAAGCATAAAAAATTTAGTTTAACCATATAATTATATGAATTTTTTTTCTTAATCACTATTAAATAATAATTGCTCCAAAGCCCCAAAATAAAAACCATAAAAAGATTAAAATGCAAATAAAAAGGTTTTAAATAAATTTCGGATCAGTGAAAAATGTTTTCTGACTTGATTTGGAAATAATATCAGATCATTAATGAATGTTTGATCCAATGATGCACCTCGGGTCCGTCGCACACTTTGTGTTCTGAAAATTGTAGATTTAATAAATTTAAACTACTTTATTTTTGATTATACATAGAAAATTCTGCATAATTTACTTTTTTGCTCAATAAAACGGCCTAAAAGGTACTTTTTACATACAAAACTGATGCGCATTCGGCATTTTTGCGACGTTTTTTGCACAACTGCAACAAGCGGTTGGTCCGGTTTTAGCCCGATCAGCCAGTCGAAGATCAACGCATCCATCGGGTGCAAATCGCGAAATGGCACACCACTGCGGAGTGCCTAGAATTGAAAAGTTTTATCATTTTGACTAATAAATAAATAATTTTTTGCATTAAAAACTTATCAGAGTCTGAAAGAAATCTTTGACGAATTCAAAGTTGAGAAAACCAATTGGATCCACCGATATCGCCATGCTTCAATTGATGGCGATACCAACACCAGTGTCGCGGAAGCTCCAGGATGGTTTTGATTTGATTTGGATCCCTCTTCCCTTCCCCCGCTATGTGTTTATTTGTAGGGAGAATTTTTCTCCTTCCGCTTTCTTCGCCAATATTCTGATCATATATTTTTGAAGGGCCACTTTATCTAATTAGCCCAATTTCTGTCTGATCCTTTTCTCTTATTATTCAGTACCATTTCGTAACTTTGTACCACTTGTTTTGGTGTCACCTGGCACCAAAACCCATATATAAACTCTTCAGAATTATACCAATCACTCTTGCATAACATCACTACTCTTGCTGAACATCATTCTCCTCTCTTGCTAACCATCACTCTTGCTGAAGGG
>LDKF01001305.1:26907-41841 GCA_001026735.1 Rotylenchulus reniformis
GTTGTTGGTGTTGTCGTTGTTGTTGTTGTAGTGGTGGGTGTTGTAGTTGTCGTTGTTGTTGTTGTAGTGGTGGGTGTTGTAGTTGTTGTTGTTGTTGTTGTTGTCGTAGTTGTTGTTGTTGTTGTGGACAGGAATGTTGGTAATATAACTTTAATGGGAATGGGGAAATTGTCTATACCGGAAACG
This sequence comes from Rotylenchulus reniformis, assembly GCA_001026735.1. Lineage (NCBI taxonomy): Eukaryota > Metazoa > Nematoda > Chromadorea > Rhabditida > Hoplolaimidae > Rotylenchulus > Rotylenchulus reniformis. The sequence goes on from LDKF01001305.1 coordinate 27,094, forward strand.
GAACTGACTGGATCCTCACCTTTTTTAGGATCAAAACATAAATCGCCTTTACAATATTTTCTCGTTGATGATCCTATACCGCCCAATTGGTAACACGCTAAACTTATACCGTTCCAATCATTTCGACATCCAAAACTAGCATTTGGGCCTTTCTCTAAGGGAAAAACAATCGAAAATTTAGTAAATGTTAAAATAAAATTACCATGATAGCATATTTCCATCTTGCATTCATCCTCAAAACAGAATTCTTGTCCAACATCAAAGGATTCTAATTCTTTTGTATAGCAGTGAATAACTGCAATATTTATTATTCACTCTTACATTAACAAAAAGAACTATTATCTGAATATATTGATTCTATGTATATTAAAAAATATATTATTTCTAATCATTTTAGATATTATTTTAATCAAAATTTATGGCATAATTTAATTTGAATCTGTATCAATCAAATTAGCATAAGATATACTTTTGGCCATAAGAAATGTTCCAGACTTTTAACTAATTTTAAAATAACATAGGGGTCTTATTTTTTCAAACCTGTTTTATTTAAAGAGGGGATTTATTTTAAAAAGAAGGTTTTATTTTTCAAAGTGTTTTCTTTATAATTTTTGCTTGTAAAATACAGGTTGTAGCAGAATGCCTCTGTGAAGGAAGAAGAGGGCCAATTTTTTTATTCTTAGTGTGAACACCGAGGCAATGAAGCTTTTCGAAGATGCGAAGATAACTCTTCATGAAGTGACTTCGAATGATCGAACTCTTCTGAGCATATTGCCAGAAGATAAGATTCTCAGGCAGAGAGAGGTGAAAATTTTAGACATGAAATGGGATACCGAGTTTGCGCTTGGTTGAGAATATCACTCCTCTCTTTCCGAGAGGAGGAGCTCGTAGCAAGGAAAAGAGCATTATCCATTCAGACCACTCCATTCGATCCTCTGGGTCTGATATGTCCATTATTGTTGCAGGTGAAAATTTTTATGAGCAAGGCTCATGAATATACAGCTAAATTAAATATTTTAAGGAGTTTTTGAGCCGAATACAATATGAGGTCGTTTTTAACTTGGTCTTTTTGGGATAATTTTTTATCAACAATGAAAAGGGCTAGAGAAACAATTCAAATGGTATTCTGATAGAGCACAATTTAAAGAATATTCTGGGTAAAAATGAACTTCCTAGCTTATCTGGTTATTTTTTCCCAGGGGCCTTTTTGAAACACCCGGTTTTGGGCCATTTATCCGAAAAAGTAATCCCGGGGAAAAATTTTTAAGAAAAGTCAGAAGAATTGAATTTTTAAAATATTTGACCTAATTTGGTCCTATAATATTGAATGATAATGATTTGAGCCTTCGAAAAAGCCCTAGAGCTGAGATTCTCATTTTTTGGCCCCAGAAAATGCCCAATTTTAGGGGTATTTTGGCAGCCTTGTTTTCGATTTATCCTAAGTTTATAAAATTTTTCTTTTTTGCCACATAAAAAAGGATGCCTTGGACTATCATTTTCAGCAGATTTTGTTTTTCCATCTTAGAATATAGATTCAGTTAGAGGCCATAGAAAAAGGATGGTCGAATATCAATTTAAGGTCTATTTGGGGAAAAAATCATAGATTTTTTAAATTGCAGTGTAAAATTGATTTTTCTTGCATAAATGATAAAAGACCTTTTTATCTACAAAATAAAAAAAGAGCGTGGATTGAGGGCAAAATAAAAAAGTTATGGATTTTTAAAGATGAATCTATGAGGAGGGCTCAGAACTTAGTTTCCAACCTAAGTAAATTTAATTAAATAATTGCAGACGACGATGGCGCCAAGTTGAAAAAAAACTTAAAGGTTAATTAATAAAAAAAATAATAAAATAAAAACACCGAAGGCGCTATTTGAAAACTCTGAACGCACTGGTTTAAAATTTTGAAAGCGCCTTATACTTGGGAACTTATTAGATATTTCCCCTCCATTCTTTTCGCCACAGACCGGCCGGCCATAGAACGGCCCGCCACAGAGTGGGGTGTACCGAACAATATAGTATACAAAGGGTCTTTTAAAAACCATAACCTGTAACATGGTTCTAAAAATAGGGAAACCGAAAACTGGGACCTCGGTTTTTGAAAATCGTGACAAACTTAACAATGAGATTACTGATTATAAACATCTTACCCGTTTCAGGATGGTTACAATGGTCAAAGTCACACTCACTCTCTATCATTGTACCGCCCAAATTCTTGCATTCTTCCTCCCTTTCTTTTTTTTTATAAGGATACCGATCCTGACATCCAAGTCTAAAGTATGCCAAAGAGTTCTCTAAAAAATAGCAATTTGCAACTATTCGGAAAATGAAAAAATTTTCACCAGCAGTAGAACACTCTGTGATCAGGCAAGCATCACAATCGTCGTTGGTTCCGAATATTCGTTCCGTAGAAAAAAAATCATTTTCAAGGCAAGCGAAATAAATAATTCATTAAATTGAGCAATAACAGAATACCTATGTATTTTAGATACTTATAGTAACAAAAAATGATCTTTATGACTCTCCAGCAGAAAACTGATTAGTCACACGATATAGTTTTTTAGCATAAATTAAAAATCCCTTTTATTTTTTGCTATAATTTAATTCATATGATTCAAATTCAGAATATGCAGCTAAAAATACAAATGCTCATGTTAGTTAAGAAATTTGAATCCAACAAACCAACAAACCAAAAAAACTCTATATGTTGTAGCCGATTTTGCATTTTAGCAGATTATTATTTTTGAGCCAAACAATTGCTAAAACAAGCCCATCCTAAACAACTGAAATGGGTTGGAATTGGAACCAACAGTCCAAATTTTTGCTTGGGAATTTATAAGAAGCGATAGAAGTTCCATTGTTGATCCAAATATGATCAAAAATCATCCTACATTTAACAATGTTTTGTTTTCCGGATGATGTTTTGCCATGTTCGACTGGACCAAAGGTATCAAACTTTCAGAACATTTTACAGATTAATAAAAAGTGCCTTGCTTGGTAAAAATATTTTGATCATCGATATAGGCTCCGGCTCGACTTTTACGGAACCAATAATGATAAAAAATTTAAAAATGTGAAATTTCATGGCCAAGTGTTAATGGGTATATGAAGCACTTTTCAAATTAATTCATCTTTCCAAATCTCAAAATCATTGTGCATGAGGCGGTATTTAAAGATCTATTCGGTCTAAAAGATCTCTCTTCACTTTTTCACCCTAAAATTATTAAGGATTTTAAGCTTCTCCTCTTCTTTGATTTGAAGCAAAAAATACGGTAAACAAAGCCACATCTTGGTCTTCTACTTTTATATACTGTACTATTGAATTTGAGAATTAAATCTTTTGGTATTTGCGGCTTCTTAATTCCCGATGGCCATTGGCCAAGACATATAATCTCACATTTGAATTTTTTTGGTCATTAATGGGTCCTCAAAAGTCAGATCCGCAAATTTTGTATTCGCAATTGTAATAATGTCCGAAATAAACAGATAGCCTATACTATGTATATCTTTTTTCTCGCTTTTTACACCGGTCATTCAAGCTCCCAAATTCTCTGGGGTGTTNGCGCTACCATAGATCACCAAGACAATGAGAGAAACATGGCAATAATTGTAATGAAGTGCCATTTTTGGATCACCGCAAATATTTTTGGCTTTTCTGGCTTGAGAAAAATGGGAACATTATAGAATATGAGAATTTTTAAAAGAGCTTTATTCCATTCTTAGAATTATCAATAAGCTCGCTCATTTTTTCCGAAGATCGAAGAATAAACATTTAAAAATATATGAAAAATCATAATGATAAAATCAATTTTGCATTAGGTTATATAGTTGATAAAATCATTAAAAAAGTTTTGCTACAAAATTAACATAAGGAAGTTAATATATTTCAAAAGGAATAAATAAATGTTAAAGTAAATAATAAAAAAGCAAGAAATATTTCAATGATGGAATTTAATTTGTATTAATGCAATTGTATGATTCATCAAATTAACCGAATAAATGGAAAACGATTCATTTGTCCGTTATAAAAAGTAGGGATCGATAAAAAAAGTTAGTTGTCATTAGATTTATTCGATTAGTCTCGAATTCTTTGTAGTTTCAAAGTAATATCGGAAATATTTCTTGGAATTATAAAAAAAAAATCATAGTAATTGGTTAATGAAAATCATTTAGTAAATGATCAATAAATGTTCGAACTATTGATGCAACTTTACTTTCCCGCACATTTCGGGTGCTGAAATGTTGTGGAATATAATAATAAAATTTTTTAACATTTTTAATAAATTTAACCTTGCGTAAAAATATTGTGTATTCATTTTGGAAAGAAATTATTACAAAACTGATGCGCATTCGGCATTTTTCCGGCTCATTTTGCACAACTGCAATCAGCGGTTGGTCTGGTTTGAGTCCGACCAGCCAGTCGAAGATTAACGCGTCCATTGGGTGCAAATGGCGCAATGGCACACCACTACGGAGTGCCTAGATTTGGAAAAAAAATTCATTCAAAATTCATCAGGCTTAATTGCTTCAAAGCTGTGAAAACCAATTGGATCGATTTAAATTAACACGGATATCGGATATCGCTATCGGTGCCACCGATGGCAATGCCTAGGGTTGGTCACGGTCGGTTAACCGAACCGAAACCGTAACCGAAAATCGGCCTTTTTGGCCCTAAAACCGAAACCGAAAACCGGGGGTCCCAAAACCGGCCTAACCGAAAACCGGTAACCCAAAACCGCCGGTTTTTCGGTTTTGAAAATACACCCCTAAAGATGCAATTTTGGATCCAACCCTTAAGAGAATTTGGTAGAGGACTGGCTAAAGAGGCAATGGATTAATGGAAAAAATGCTGATTAATCATCGGTGAGGTCACAAGTTCAATTCTCTACCGCACCAAGTATTTTTCACCTATTTTTTTGATTGTAACGGATCTGTTCGAATAAAAAAAATTACACAAATTAAATCAATCAGAAAAAATAAATTATAAATTTTTCTTTAAAAATGATGATAAATTCTTATATTTTCAATCCGAACTTCCAGAAAAGGAAATAAAAATTAATCATTTTTGTAAAAGAAAGTCAAAAATTTAAAATTTCTCCGGCGGCCCCTTTCGGGACCGCCGGCACCTTCCACAATGATTTTTTCAAAATTGGTCATTAAAAATGACCAATTTTTTAAGAAAAATAACTTAAAATTTCAAAATTTTCTCCAGCGGCCCCTTTCGGGACCCACAGTGAAATTTTTCTCAAATAAAAATTTGGAAAAATCAGAATTTTTTGTCCATCTCCGTCCTCGATTTCTTACCAATCTGGTCCCACTACATGCCTAATCATGCTATGTCCTAATTTGGATCTTAAAATTCATACTTTCTTCGGCATTTTACCTTAGGAAAAGGAGTCTACTTTTCAATCTACCGCAAATAAAGCTTAGAATTAGATCCAATAGAGAAGGCATTAGATGAAGAATGCGAAAGATTCAATTCTATGAGAATTCTTTTTTTATAATGTTGTTAAATATATAATATTATTTTTTATTGATTTTTTTGTCAACTTTCTGAATTTTTATCGCTTTTTTTTCTCAAATTTCGGAATTTTTTTCGTTTTTTTGGCAAATTTCTACAAAACCGGTAACCGGGCGGTTAACCGGGGGTAGGGCCAAAACCGAAACCGAAACCGGGGGTCCCAAAACCGGCCTAACCAAAAACCGGGGGTACCGGTTTTAAACCGGTCGTGACCAACCCTAGCAATGCCAACGCCGGTATTTACCAAATAAGTTATTAATTGGTGCCAAATAAGCCCTTTTAAGATTACTGTAATCGATCTCATAAAGGCATGTGAAGACTTTTGTAGTGGCTGTTTTCCGGTTAGTGGATCCACATAGTCCCAAACGATGTTTTTAAACAATGGTCCAAAATTGGCCAAGGCACAGCCGTGCGAGTTCAAAACAATGGAGGAGCTAAAACGTATTAAAAATGTCCTTATGAAATTGTTTTATCTGATAATTTGTTTTTTAAAAATGAAAAACCTATTTTTCCATATTTCAGATAATTTCGAAATTTTTTGTAGGAAATTCGAAAAATAAATGATTAAAGTTAGAGCATAGTTAAGTGTCCAGAATGGAACTCGTAACGTTTTTTCTGGAATTGTGTTAAATTATTTTATTTATTATAATCATAGAAAAATCAATTCACCTTCCATCCGCAAATGAATAGTGCACCACGAGTTTTGATCCATCGTCGGAGGAAGACAGCCGGATGCCATGCCTGGTGTTGTTCGGCCAATCTGGCCATGTTCCGTCCATCAAATTGCAATAATGGCCAATTCCTCTGCTAATCACTTTGCTTCTATTGGTATTTCCCAGGCGAAACTGGGCCGTTCTGTTCAGCAAGCCTGGGTCAAATTGGCCAAGATAGCACAGGAACAGCCTAATTATTTTATCAAAATCTAATATTAATTAATTTAAGCAATTTGACAAATTTAAAATAATTTATAAATGACTTTACATATTGTTTGGTCGCCAAAGCGAGATCAATTTGCACGGTGGGGGGTCGATTCATCCCCACCGATTCATCCCCACGATTCATCGCCGCCGATTCATCCCCGACACTATTTATCCCCACCGATTCATCGCCCGTTGTTCTTGGGTCATTTCATCGCCCAATTGCCATTTTTGCAGGCTATAGATCTGAAATTATTTTCAAAAAATTTCACAGGCCTAGGATTTTCCAAGAAAATCATAATCCTAAGATTTTCAAAAAAAATTCACAGGCCTTGGGTTTTTCAAAAAATTTCACAGGCCTCGGGTTTTTTCAAAAAAATTCAGAGGTTTAGGATTTTCCAAAAAAATTTCATAGGCCACGGATTTTCAAAATTCCAAAATTTCAGAGGCCTCCATAGGCTACCCTTAAGAAAAACAACTTTTTTGGTAAGGAAAATTGGGGGCGATGAAACGACCCTAGAACAACGGGCGATGAACCGTGGGCGATGAATCGGTGGGGATGAATAGTGTCGAGGATGAATCGGCGGCGATGAATCGTGGGGTATGAATCAGCGGGGATGAAACGGCAGGCATGAATCGACCGAGTCCGCAATTTGCATCCTTTTTGGTGCTGAGCGATCATACGTGTTATTTTGGCTTACTACAGAACACAGGATGCGAAAGACCGAACCCNGTCGAGGATGAATCGGCGGCGATGAATCGTGGGGTATGAATCAGCGGAGATGAAACGGCAGGCATGAATCGACCGAGTCCGCAATTTGCATCCTTTTTGGTGCTGAGCGATCATACGTGTTATTTTGGCTTACTACAGAACACAGGATGCGAAAGACCGAACCCCGCACTAGTCGGTGTTTTGTGAGTCTGTTGTTTTGTAATTGTTGTCCAAAAATGCTTTTCGTGGCAATGTTTACGCTCATCACAAAATTTTTGCAAATTGATCTCGCTCTAGCGACTAAGCAATAAATAATTTTGTACATAAAAATATGCATCATTATTAAATAAAAAGCCCTCCCTCTAAAAAATACCCTCCGGTGCATGTTTGGCCTTTTTCCAAGCAGATTTTCATGGTAAAATCACGATCCATTTGGGCTGGTCTTTCACTACCATCGGCTAGAGATTTGCATTTTTCTTCCAACTGTTTATACTGTTCTTTTTCTTTGAGCATTCGAAATGGTTTTGATTTGCCTGATACACTTCCATTGACAGTTCTATAAATGTGTAACAATGTCTTTAATGACAAGAATTTTTTTTGCAAGAAAAGATTTTGGAATAATTTAGCGTCAACGATGGCCGGAACTTGTGAGCCTCTCGAAATCTCTCTCCCCTCACTCTCTTCTTTGGCACACTCTGTTTCATAAAAAAATTAGAACTATTACCTACTTATAGTAATATAGATTACCTATCTAGTTATTTTTGGAAGTAAGCTTTAATAAAAAACCGCCAATGGACCAATATGGCCGAAACTTTTTTTCCAAGCTTGCTATGCCGAACGTATAAAAAGCATTGTAATTTGTGTAGAATTTATGCTCTATTTTCTGGTATTTTGCACACAAATTTTGTTAGTCTCTCGAAATCTCTCTCTGAAAAATTCCGAAAAAATAAAAAATACTAGAAGATAGAAATTTTTGCTTATTAGAAAATAAATTTTTGTCTAGATTGGCCAATTTGGTGGTTTTTTAAACGTCCTGACAACGTTAAAATTGAAATCCACAAAAAAATATAATAATAAATAGATCTAAAATGTTATTCACTTATTTATTTTATGAAATTTTTAGTAGTAAAGGCTAAAACTAGAAGAAGGGTATTATTTGTAATAAAAAGAAAAATCATCATTATGCAAATTTGAGTTCAAAATGGTTTTCGAGATTCCTGAGTTTTTTTGATTTAGTGCTGCCATTTCTACGACGAAGTTCGAATCTAATTTTTTTCCAAAACAGATATGCATATATACAGAATAAATACAGCCATCATTAATAACTCACAATATTCCTTTGTGATCATAATACACCTGAGGACCTTCAGATGGAGGAGGCTCACTAGTAATCGTTGTGGGTGTCGTTTTCACTGTGGTAAAAGTCGTAGTCGGAGTTGTTGTCGTCGCCGTAGTTGTTGTCGTTGTCGTCGTTGTAGTTGTCGTTGTAGTTGTCGTTGTTGTCGGGGCTGTTCTTATCGGTACTTAAATTTGAAAATAGATATTAAAACCATAAAGAGCACCTACACTAAATTCAGGAGTGTAATATGTAAATTTACATAAACTAAGAGATTATGATTAGAAAAGGATTAAAGACACATGATTAATCTGATTAAAAATCGCCAAATTTGCACGTGCAGTAAAAAATACATCAAAAAATGCTAAATGCTGAAAAGATTGGAAAATATGCTCAATAAATCGAACAAAATTTGGTATGTATAGTTTTCTTTGGAAATTTTTATCTTTTCTAATGAATAAAATAAGCAAAAAGATCTTCGAAAATAATTAATTGAAACTATACTATATTCGACAAAAAAAATGAAATTATCGGAGGTTTGAAAAAAGCAAATTAAATAAATATGCGCTTCTACCTCAAAATATACATTTAGTAAATGTATTAAAACTTGTTCTGAATCAAAAGATTTTTATATATTTTATATGTGAACAAAATCAAAAGAATCTGTCCAGTGGCCGAACATACCATTTTTGGGATCATTACACAAGTCCTTATGACGACAATATGTGATGTTCACCGGCTCCACACCACCAATTTTTTTACAAAACACAATGAGTTCCTTTTCACCGAAACGAAAATTGCATCCAGCCGCAGTAAATGTGGAATTTTCTAAGAAATAATTGAGACTTAAAATACCAAAAAATATAAATTAAATTAATTATTAACTGGTATTGCAAATTGCAAGAGCACAGGCAGCTGTAGAAGACATACAGGTGGTTGTTTGGATTATATTTTCATGGATTTTTTTGTTAAAGCATCCAATTCTAAATGGCAGTGTCGTAGTAGTAGTTGTTGTTGTTGATGTTGTTGTCGTTGTTGTAGTGGTAGTCGGAGTTGTCAATGGTCCTTAATAGAGAACATTATGATGAATCACAAAGGCCTATGTCTATACCGTCGTTACAAAGATTACCCCAGCAACGCCTGCATCCCTTTCTGTCCCGACAACGTTCGTGATAACATTCGCATCCGCGCATCTCAACATCGTAAAATTGTGTGCCATGTTCTGACAAGGAATTTTTTTTAGAAATATGCATATACTATTCTCTATTCTTGTCATTTTTTCGCTAATGAATCAAAACCAGTGTTGGGAAAATCAGAAATTTCGGCTCCGGCTCCAGCTCCGGCTCCGNAAAGCTCCGGCCCTTGAATTTAGGCCCCATAAATCTCGAGTTTTTACAAAATTTTTAAGTCAAAAAATCGATAGGTTGCATTTGTTTCTAGAGAAATAGAGAATTTCGCATATTATTTGCGTTTTCTCTGCTCGTCTTTTGCTCTCTACTCTCTCTCACATGGCTAATGGACTGGGTCTTCGCAGAACACCAACACCCAAAATACCGACACTTTGAAGATGGAACCAAAAACTTTTTTGTTAGACCAGATAGACCAAAAATATAAAAAGCAAAGTGGTGCAGAATTTTAAGCTCTATCTTTTAGCATTTTTGGTTTTTCGAATTTCCTTCAAAATTTTTGAAATTTTTCGAAAAAACACCGATTTTTGGCATTTTTTGAAAAATTCGAAAAATTTCAAAAATTTTCAATCAAATTCGAAAACCAAAAATGCTGGATGATAGAGCATAAAATTCTGCACAATTATGCTTTTTATACTTTTGGTCTATCTGGTCTAACAAAAAAAGTTTTTGTTTCAATCTTCAAAGTGTCGATATTTTGGATGTCGGTGTTTTGCCACCGCGCGTTAATGGACAAAAAGAGATTGAGCAGAGCAAAGAGGATGGCAGCCGGCAGAGAGATAACAAAGAGTGGATGGCCACAGAGATAACACAGAGGGAAAAATAGTGTGCGATTTCTCACCCTTCCCTCACCCAAAACTGTGACCTATCACTCAATTTGCCTTCAAAATTTACGGCTTCGGCTCCGGAGCCCGGAGCCGGAGCTTTTAAAATTTTGCACGGCTCCGGCTCCAGCTCCGGCTCCGGGCTCCAAAAAATTTTGGCTCCGGCTCCAGCTCCGGCTCCGGGCTCCAAAAAATTTTGGCTCCGGCTCCAGCTCCGGCTCCGGCCTCTCCGAAATTTTGGCTCCGCTCCGGCTCCAGCTCCGGAGCCGGAGCGGAGCCGGAGCTGGAGCCGGAGCCGGAGCTTTTCCCAACACTGATCAAAACACAAGTTGTGCGTTACTTCGAGGGCGTGATGACAGATCATCTCCATCGAAAATCATCCCTTGAAAACTCATCCCCAAAGACAAAAGTGAAATGGTAATGATGCATTTTATAGGTCCCGAATTTTTCATTGAATCTTTCGCTTTTTTAAATTCTGTGCTTCTTCTGAGGATTTTAAAGGGTGCTAAAACGATGCCGCACTCAGTTTTTCGAAATTCGGACATTTTTAGATCCACATTAAAAAAATCGAACAAGTTTCTTTCATTTGTAGATTCTACGTTTTATTCGAGGGTTTTTTAGGATCCTGTCGAATCTGAAATCATTTTATCAAAAATATAAGGTTGTATATTTTATCAAAAATATAAGGCAAAAATATAAGGTTGTATAAAAAATTAACTTTTAAATAGGAGTAGTTGACGGACTGAAAGAATTTTTCGACATGAAGCAGATGGATCCTCGAATGAAGCGTAGAATCTACAAATGAAAGAAACTTGTATGATTTTTCGAATTCAGGTCTAAAAGTGTTTGAATTTCAAAAAACTGAATGTGCCATCGTGTTTAGCACCCTTGAAAACCCACCAAAAGAAGCGCAGAAGTTAAAAAAGCGAAAGATTCAATGGAAAATTTTCAGAACCTGTAAACTGCACGGTGTCAGGACATTTGCGCCGCAGACATTTGCGACGCAGACACTTGCGCCGCTGAACAAATCAGACACTTGCGCCGGGACATTTGCGCCGCTCCGCAAAACAGACACTTGCGCCGCCCGGATAAAATGAAATAAAAATTAAAATAAAATTCAAAATACTTAGTATATTAAAAAAGAATGGGATAATATCAATCATCACTCCTCAGTACGGTACCCTCCAATTAAAAAAATTTTAATTTTTCGGCCCAGGTAGAGAATAGAGATCGAACTAGTTAGTCCAGATATGTTTTCTATTTCTGGATTTTTATGGACAACAGAAAAAGTTTTTTACATAAATCGGATAATCTTATTGATCACCCGACTATACCTTTCCATTTTAAATTTATTTTGAATATTTTAATTTTTATTTCATTTTATTCGAGCGGCGCAAATGTCTGCGGTACAAATGTCCCAGGCGCAAATGTCTGCTAACCAACTGCACCATTATCAATGAAATATTCCAAAGGGGAAAAAATCTCCAAAATAAAAAACTTGTATTCAAAAGCCTGGCCTTAATTTTCAACTAAATTTAACATGCCTCGGAATTCCAATAAATTCAACAAAAAACACTTGAATTTATAAAAAGGTACGAATTCCAAAATTACAATCGGAATTTAAAAAATAGGTCTCGCATTTTTCAAAAAAATCACAAGGTTCGAATTTAAAAAAAAAACATGTGCCTTGGAATTTTCCAAAATTTTTCATTGTCCTAAAGATTTTTAACAATTTTTTGGCTTGAAGGTATTTTTTCCTTCTGAAAAAAAAGAAATCTTTACACATTCTGTTGTATCCGCGAATATGAGGGTAGCCCGTGGGAATCGAACTTGAGTATCCTTTCTATTGAATCCAGACATCTACCACTTGGCCTCGTGGTATGGATTAGAGACCGGGCTTTGGGTTCGAGATCGATCTCGAATCGAGATTCTCGAAAAATCTCAAAAAATACTCAAAAGCTTCGAGATCGATCTCAATTCGAGAATCTCGAAAAATCTCGATCTCAAATAATCTCGATGAAATTTTTTCGAGCTATCGATCGAGATTTTCGTTCAACTTATATTTTGATGAAATAATTTAGATAAAAATTTCAATAATGAGATTTAATAATCAATGAAAGAGTGCGCTCAAACAAAATTCGATCTTTTTCGGTTAATTGGTATTCATCGATAAGTGCAGACATCAAAAATCCATGTGTTCGCTATTGAATTATCCAGTAAAACTGATTGCTGGAAATTCACATGTTGACTTTCATTTTTAAATCATTTTCAGAAAATTATGAAAAAAAATGAATAAAATGAATTAATATTTCTACAGTTAGATAATTGGAAGTTGAAGTTTTATGCTTACCAAATATTATGGATATTAGCATTCACTTTTTATTTTTAAGATAACGGCCCAATTGGTGAATATTTATTAGTTTTTACGAAAATTTTAGGAATTTAAAGCGAGATTTAGCTTAGAGTTTTTTAAAAATCCTACCAGATTTTTCGAGGTTTCGGGATCTCGAAGATTTTTCGAGACCGATCTCGGTTCGAGATTCTCGAAAAATCTCGAATCCCGAAAAAACAAAAGCTTCGAGATCGATCTCGATTGGAGATTTTTCGAGAATCGCGAATCGAGATTCTCGTAAAATCTCGAAAAATCTCGTCTCTATCCGGTCTCTAGTCAGGATTCAACAAAAAGGATACCGATCCTACGGGCTTCCCCCATTTATTCACATACCGTAAAACCTGTATTAGAACACCCGGGTGTAATATTTTTCAATACCTCTGCAAAGGGGTGGTCTATCTGAGGGGGGTGTTCAAATGCAGGGGGGGTGTTATATATNATATTTTTCAATACCTCTGAGAGGGGTGGTCTATTTGAGGGGGGTGTTCAAATTCAGGGGGGGGGCGTTCTAATACAGGTTTTACGGTACACAACAACTATGGTATTTGCTATTTGCCACTTTTTAACGACCAGCACCGAGTTGTCGGGGATGATTTGCATTGAACCACTCTTCTGAGAATGCAAGTGCGGGAAAATACTTAGGGCAGGTTTTTGAGGTGACACAGTCTATCTATCTGTTAATACAAAGTAACATCTTTTTTTATTAATAATCAAAAAAAATTATTGAAAATATTCAATGAATTTGCAACAATTTGGAACAATTAATATGGAAGTATTGTTTAAAAATTGGATTTTTTTATTATAAAATTTTACTGTCGACTATAAAAATTTACTGTCGGTCACGGGATCATTTTCATGATTTTTCTTTGTTCACCGATCAAACATTGACCAGCAATCATCCGGCCATGCCCTTGTAACTTTACAAGATATTTATCTAACTTGCCTGGAAACCTCCTTGAGCACATTGAAACAGAGCATCCACTAGCGGCAGTGCATGTTGTTTCCATTTTAATGGACGGATAGGGTTTATAGCTATCTAAAGTAGAGTTAAATAGGGTTGGTCACGACAGGTTTAAAACCGGTACCCCCCGGTTTTCGGTTAGGCCGGTTTTAAGACCTCCGGTTTTCGGTTTCGGTTTTGGGCCAAAAAGGCCGGTTTTCGGTTACGGTTTCGGTTCGGTTAACCGGTGACCAATCCTAGAGTTAAAAGCAAATCCTTTTGAAAATTGTACATAGATTACCGGCTAGTCCTATGTTAAAAATTTATTTATAGCTGAAAAATCAACTTGAAAAAAAGGCCAGAATACCTCGATTTCTTTTTTTTTGGAAAATTCTCAAAAATTTTATCCATGCATATCGTACGATAAAAATTGGGCGCCGATTGAATTGCTTTGAACCCTCGATTTTATGAAGCGAATTCCTTATTATAAATTGCTTTAGGAAAAGAGAATGAATAGAGAAAAAGAAATCAGACAACAATATGTTTTAACACATATTAAAATCGAGGAGCTAAAATAAAAGTTGGAATTCAATGGCTTTATTACGCTGATTATATAATACATTTTCCGAGGGAGTATTGGTTAAAATTAATAATTTAATATAATATGTATTTTTAATATCCTACTTATTTAATTTCCTATATAATAGTATCTCACACATCTTAAAAATCGCTAAATTACAAATTGGCTGACGTCAAATTTTTTACAAATTTTTTTTTACAAAAAATTTAATTTTTCATTTTTTTCACAATTTTTGGTAGCAAAAAGCTGTGAAAACTTTTTAGAATTTTATTTTAATAAAATATTATCAATAATATTAATACATTTATGATATTTTGATTGCGTTTATTTCTGGACAGA
>LDKF01001306.1:0-12989 GCA_001026735.1 Rotylenchulus reniformis
TGGAGACTCAATCGACCCCCACCCTTCTTTGGAATATTTTCCATCATTTTTATAGCCGATTCATTCCACAAAACCTTTTTTCAAAAAGTTATAAACAAGAAAATGACTGATGGTAAGGGTAAATTTCAATATCTGTTTACACATCGAATTCAAAATCGGGGACTATGTATATAGCCTAGCATATTTAAATTTTTTTATAAAACTTTAATAAAGTGTGCATTCCTTCGGTTAATGACGTTAATATGAATTTATAAGTATATAATAGCAATGATCCCAAAAATTATCCGAATAAAAGTCCGATTACTGAAATGTTCACCAAAACAGCAACGAGAAATAACTTGTCTTTCTTGCATAACTAGAAAAGAAAAATTTTAACCCATCAGGTTTTTGATTGCTTAGGATGAAAGGATCTTTCATTTGAACAATTTTCTGCAAAAAATTTAATTGGTTAAAGCTCATGAAAATTTGTTTTTGGTCCTTCGTTATTAAGCATAACAAATTTTTGTTTTTGAATCTTAATAGAAGGTTCGTTAGGTAATCATTAAGTTTACAGGTCCCGAAAATTTTTCCAATTAATGCTTCATTTTTTTAGATTCTGCGCTTCACTAGGGGGTTTTCGAGGGTGCTGAACACGATGGCGGATCCAGTTTTTCGAAATTCGAACATTTTCAGACCAAGAGTCTAAAAGCCGAACAAATTTTTTCTTTAATTTTTTAGATTCGCATTTAAACATGTTCGAAAAAACAAATTTTCAAAAAAGATAATTAGGTCAACATAGAAATAGTATTTTATATTCCATTTTACGATGCTTTAGTTTGGTACTTATATAGTTTAGGTACGCTTTTTTGGTCAAATTTTCCAAAAAAAAATATTTTGTGCTGGAAACATTGTAAAATCATTTCTAAAGTCATATATAACAACTTTTATTCATGAAATGGGGTATAAAATCGAAATTTGGGACCAGAAATTGAAGAAAATATCGGGGCCAGAAAACTCTTTTCGCCAAAGAAAAACATAAATATATGGAGAAAAGGGATCTATGTGTGCCAAAGCGCTGTTTATGACCACTTTTGAACTTCGCCGCCACAGCGGATATTTGCTATTCCCATAAGAATCCCATTTCTTTGCCGCATTTGCAATTTCGCGTCACTGGAAGCAATTTCAACTCTTTCAACCATTTCTCGAATTGGTCGTCGGTCTGCTGTAGAAGGCGATATAAATCGTGTAATTTAAGGTTTTTAAGTTGTTCCATTGCTAAATATAGTACTAAAATTAGTTTTAAAGTGTTTTCAGCATAAAATATTTTTTTTTTGGAAAATTTGACCAAAAAGCGTACCTAAACTATATAAGTACCCTTTAGTTTCTTGTAAAGCTACATAGTAAAAAAAATTTAAAAAATATTGTTACAAAAAACCATTGATCTGACAAAAAATTCATATTTTCGATTGAGGTCAGAAGAAATGGATGTCATATTCGTAACATATTAAAGAAAAAATTTGTTCGACTTTTAGACTTTTGCTCTGAAAATGTTCGAATTTCGAAAAACTGGATCCGCCATCGTGTTCAGCACCCTCGAAAACCCCCGACCCCGAGTGAAGCGCAGAATCTAAAAAAATGAAGCATTAATTGGAAAATTTTCGGGACCTGCAAACTTAATGATTACCGTTCGTTAAGTCCATCTCCGAAAAACGGCCATTTTTATGAAACGACCTAGTAACTGATGGATCGATTTAGGGGATCCGACATTTGACGACTAATCCATGTTTCAAATACAACCTGAAGAAACTGCTTTGTTATCAAAAAGTTTAAAAAATTACTAACAAGGGAACATTCCCAACTGTAAGTCGGAATTTGCATATTCGAAAATTTAAATAATGAATTCCCTCGCAGCCAGAAATTAAAGTTATTTATTTTTAAAAATTTTTACAAACGGTCGTTCATCCACACGGATCATCCGCCCATCGATGGGTGTCATTGATCGTATAATGAGTAAAAACAATAATGTGATGTGCCAATTGGAACTATTTAATATGAAATTCAAATNGTTAAAAAATTTGACCAAAATAATAATTTTGGCCAAATTGGCGGTATTTTGGCCATGACTTTGTGTGCATGGGCCAAATAAAATGGGCTTTCGGCTCATTTTGTAACCAATTTTTTGTTCAATTTTTATATAACAAAATGGTTCTGTTTGAAGCACCGAGTTAATCGATGGGGAGGGGGTCCCCAAATGTCGGATTCCCACCCCGATGAATACCGTACCGATTTGACAGTAAGATTCCACGCAGCCAAGATGGCAAGTGACATTTGTACTAGCTGCCTCGTAAAGTAATTGTGTGGCACACGTGAAATTGAACGCTAAAGTTAAATAATTGGATTTCAGAATTAATTTTCAGAGTTTTATTTATTTGTGTTGCTCATAGTTCATACATGGTAACCTAGCCGAATGGGCCTTTTTATAGATGGGTCTAAATGTCTGCTATAAAATGTGTGGTACTCATGCAGTTTACATCCCCATTTTTTGAAGTCCCAACGCAATGAAAATCAAATTCCTGTATTTTTACAATTCCGCGCTTCACTAGGGGGTTTTCGAGGGTGCTGAATCTGAATTTGACATCAGTTTTATGATATCGTCGAGTAAAATCTAAGTTTTTATCAGGTACTTGATTTTTCCCAAATTTAAAAATTTTAGATTTTACTTGATGATATCATAAAATTGATATTGGATTCGGATTCAGCACTCTCGAAAACCCCCGAGTGGAGCGTGGAATTATAAAAAATTTGGATTTTTCATGAATTTTGCACTTTGCAAAAAATGGGGATGTAAACTGCATGAGTACCAAATGTGTTCGGGGCATGGCCGCCGATTTGGATGTAGTGGATTTGGGATTGGCATTCTGCCGTTTGATCTTTTGGGATCTTTTGTCATTCAAATAATTCCTTTATAATTCCATTCCCATTCCCTCATTCATTTCATTTCCATTTCTTTTGCTCGCCCCGACCCAAATAATGTTGTTCTCCCACTTTTAGGTCCCCTCTTATTTATACAATTATTTCTATTGTATTGTGCTTCGACCCTTTCAATAAACTTTGGACTCTTGTCTTTTATTGATTGAGGGACCGAACAATTGGCGACGCCCTGCAAATTAAAAGGACTCTCCTACGGAAATTCCCCGATTTATAGTTCTCGTGTTGAACTATAAATTCAACCCGCGGAAAATCTTCGACTATAATTCTCGTGTTGAATTATAAGTCCGCTCTCATCCAGGATTTGCACTCGTGTTGTGCTTTATCCTCGTATCAACTCTTCCGCTTGAATTGCGTAACTCGTGTTGTTATCGCAGCCCCTCGTGTTGGGGTAAGCAATCATGGCAGAACTGACGGCGGCACAGCTCCTGCGACTCATCCAGCAGCAACAGGAGCAGATGCAAAAGCAACAATTGCAATTCCAGCAGTTGCTGAATCTTCAGCAGAATGCTCAGCCGGCAGTTGCACCAGTTCAACAATCCATCATCCCGGCTTTGCCGGACATCACCATCTTTGAACCGAGCGACGAAAAATCCCGGATATCGGAGTGGTTGGAACGATTCAAATTCGGATTGGACTGCGCTGCACCGAATGCTGAGGATGCCGCCAAAGTCAAAGCCTTGATGAACAAATTATCAGAAAATGCATTCAGCGAGTACACGAAATTTTGTCTTCCTGCAGCGGTGACATCATTCACATTTGATGAGACAATCAGCAAGTTGGAAAAGCTGTTCGCCAAACCGCAATCGATCTTCATTGATCGATACGAATGTTTGATGGCCAGCCGCGGGGAAGGCGAAGATTTCCGTCAATTCATCAATCGGCATAAGCGACTTTTGGCAGATTTTCAATTTCAGAAGCTCAAGGAGGAACAATTCAAAGGGTTGATGCTTCTCACCGCGATCAAATCGCCGCGTGATGCTGCACTCCGACAAAGAATCTTGACAAAACTCGCCGCTGATGGAGATCGGGTCAAATATGATGAAATTGTAGATGACTGCATCAACTACATGACCACCATCGCCGAGGCTAAAATAATTGAGTCTTCGGCCGGGAAAGCTGTGAATGCAATGAACAAGAAGCCAAAAGGGCACATTCAACAGAGGGAAAAGCCGTATGTTCAGGCCAAATCCGCTCCAGCTCGAAAATGCTGGCGATGTGGAGGGAATCACCCACCCGCTGAATGCAGGCACAAATCGTCGCAATGCAACAAGTGCAGCCAATTCGGACATTTGCAGTCCAAATGTGACGATGTGCAGGAGTGGAGGCGGAAGAATAGCCAAGCTGGAGACCGAAAGAACGTTGGCAATATAGTCATCGGGACGGCTCTAAAAGCACCGAACTCGACTTCCCTGCTGAAAATTGCAGTCAAAATAACAACAAGCCAGTAAATTTTGTTCTCGACAGTGGCACCGAGGTCAACATCATCGATGAGGGGACCTACATGAAAATCGGTAGTCCAAAAATCCGGAATTGCACGGAGAAGGGAACACTGTTCGATGGCACCCAACGATCATTCATCGGGAAAGGATCAGGCACATTCGAGTTCAACGGGACAAAAGTTGAACACGACTTCTATGTGGCCAAAAAGGGGGCATTGAACCTGTTGAGCATCCAAATGATGGACNAATATAGTCATCGGGACGGCTCTAAAAGCACCGAACTCGACTTCCCTGCTGAAAATTGCAGTCAAAATAACAACAAGCCAGTAAATTTTGTTCTCGACAGTGGCACCGAGGTCAACATCATCGATGAGGGGACCTACATGAAAATCGGTAGTCCAAAAATCCGGAATTGCACGGAGAAGGGAACACTGTTCGATGGCACCCAACGATCATTCATCGGGAAAGGATCAGGCACATTCGAGTTCAACGGGACAAAAGTTGAACACGACTTCTATGTGGCCAAAAAGGGGGCATTGAACCTGTTGAGCATCCAAATGATGGACGCATTTGGCTTGCTAGATGGACTTAAGAAGAAAATCAATCGTCATATTCCGAACATCAGCAAGAAAGATGAAAGGAAGGACCAAAAAGGTACATCACCAAAGAATGCATTGGTCGCAACTGTCCAAATGTCCGCCCGTGCACCGTGCCAGCTCTCAGCCAAAGCACCTGGTTGTTCTTGGCCGAAAATGACAAAGCCATGGCAGAGAGTACACGTCGATTATGCCGGACGATTCTACGGCAAAGAGTACCTGATCGTGGCCGACGCATATTCAAAGTACCCAGAAGTCTTTGAAATGGAGACCAAATCAACAGCAGCTACCATCGGTAAGCTGAGGTATCTGTTCAGCCGTCACGGACTGCCAGAGTTACTCGTCACTGACAAAGGAACGCAATTCATCAGCAGTGAATTCGCCAAGTTCATTGAGGTCAATGGCGTGCAGCACTTGTTCTCCGCACCGGACAATCCCATGTCAAACGGCCAGGAAGAACGATTTGCCGACACTTTTAAACGTGCCTTCAAAAAGCTAAAAGGGGAGGGACCGCCGAGCATTGACATCATTGAGACATTTTTGGCCGCATATCGGACCACTCCCAATGATTCGCTCCCAGAGTGCAAATCCCCGGCAGAAGTATTCCTTGGACGGGAAGCCAAGACGGCATCGGACTTGCTGAACCATCCGCTGACGCAACCGTCTGAACTGGACAAGGAAATGGAGCTGCGATTCAACCGACGGTTCGGAACAAAACCGCGGGAATTCGGGATTGGAGACGAGGTTTTCGCCCGACGACGGATCTCGCGGTGTTGGCGCCCTGGGAACATCACAAAGCGGACCGGTGTGATCTACGATGTGAGCTTCTTCGATGGTACCAGAGGCCGGTTTCATGCCAACCAGATCGGGTCCAGAGAAACCGCCGATCACGCAGATCATTCGGAGATCTTCAATGAGGCGTTCAACTTGCCAAGACGCAGGCCAAGATCAACCCATCGTGAACGGATGTCCTAAAAGGGGAGGTGTTCGGGGCATGGCCGCCGATTTGGATGTAGTGGATTTGGGATTGGCATTCTGCCGTTTGATCTTTTGGGATCTTTTGTCATTCAAATAATTCCTTTATAATTCCATTCCCATTCCCTCATTCATTTCATTTCCATTTCTTTTGCTCGCCCCGACCCAAATAATGTTGTTCTCCCACTTTTAGGTCCCCTCTTATTTATACAATTATTTCTATTGTATTGTGCTTCGAGGGGACCTAAAAGTGGGAGAACAACATTATTTGGGTCGGGCTTGTCTTTTATTGATTGAGAGACCGAACAATATGCAAAAGAGGCCATCCGGTTTGGCCAAGTCTAAAAAAAGTTATGGCCAAATCAAACCAAAAAATCATGGCTTGGGCCAAAGATGTGGCCATAACTTTTTTTTGTACTTGGCAAATCCAGATGTCTTCTTTTTGCATTTTTATAGCAGACATTTAGACCTATCTACTGACACCAAATTTGTTTCTTTAGATTGCGTTTAAGCTGAGTTATAAGCAATTTTCTTGTCTCCACACAGAAACGGCCACATTGAAACGTCCCCTACCGTTCCAGCATTTAGCTATATAGGGGACAGGACCACAGCAGGGCTGGGCATGGGCTCGCTGCCCCACGTTTCGTCAAACCAGCCAAAAAAAAGCCACGTTTCGTCAAAATAAAAAACCCCACATTTCACCATTCTTCACGTTTTTTCGTTTTTTTAAACAGGGGGTTGGGTGTTGGGTCAGTTTGGATTGGAATGCAAAAGTTGGTGTAGGCCGAATGAGACCCTGCTGCTGGATATGACCACCAAGTGAAACAACCTTGTTTGACGTTCCATGAATCTCGATGTTCGGAACAAAATGTGCACTTTCTGATTACAACATTTGGACTCTTGCAAAGAAATTTTTCTCCAATAGAATATATTTTTGGGTCGTATATGCATCCATCTTTTATAGCAATTAGTCCATTTATTGTAAGCTGATACTCATCTAAAAGCCAGAGGTTGATTGACTTAAAAATCCTTTAAAACTTTTTTATATTAAATTTTTATGATGTAGACTCAAGATCAAAAAGAACAAGAGAGGCATTATTCAAATAGAGAACAATGAAGGTTTTAAACGCAGAGAAATTCACTAATAATAAAAAACAAGCTTTAAAGGTGAAATTAAAAAAAACCAAATTTCCTCTCTAAATTCCATCTGCACCCAAAACTTTGGGTTTCGATGATAAATGAAAATAATTGGTCTCAAAAATAATATTAAATAAAATTGATAAATAAATAATTGACCTCGACCCAAGAGTACGGTCTCTAGTCCAGCATGTTCTTGCAGAAGGACGATTTTCAGGAAATTATGTGGTGCCGTGGTCAAACGAAAAAAGATGCAAAAATCTTATCAGGGGCCACATAAAATTCCAATGCCCCCACTCTCCTCCACTTAACAGGAAAGTACCGAAACCAACCCAAAGTTTTGGGTGCAGATGGAATTTAGAAGAGAGAAAATTTGCATTTTTCAAAGAAAAATTGGAAAAAAATGTTTTTCAAATAATAATAATAATATAATTGTGCATTTTCTTTAATAAAAAAGGACTAACTTTCCCAAGAAAAGGGCCCGAATTTTCAATTTTCTCCGTCGACCCTATCGGAATCACGGGGACTTCTTAATATTGTTACGGGGGGGGGGAATATGTTGGATATGTGATACATGATAATATGATTCTTCTTGTAATGATATTTTCCATTGTCATTATGTATTTCCTTCTCTCTCATTCTCAAAGCTGTCCCATTCGCCACCTATGTAAGCAATCCATTTTCCATCATTTGTCACTTCTTCTGCATTTCTATTCCACTTCCATTCTCACTTCCAGTCCCAATTCCAATTCTATTGCTATTATTCCTTTTGTGCCTTCAATAAACTTCTTCATTCATCGCAAGGACACAACAGAATATGTAAGAAAAGTTCCCAAACTCTGCCACACTCTGGCGACCAGTGTGTATACAGTCGCGAGCAAAAGTTTTTGAAATTATTGAGTAAAGGTGGAAAATCGGTTGTAGCACATCAACTGATGAGTATTTGTATTTACAGTCGTGGACAAAAGTCTTTGCCGATGGGTGTGCTCCAAGAGAAAAGAGTTGTAAAACCAAAAGTATAAGGGCAATCTATTGACTCTTTTCACTAATATTGTATCCTAATTAGTCTCCTATCCAGTGCCGATAATAAAAACGTTGCCGCCCTCACCATTCCAGAACCCTGACCCTAACTTCATAGACACCCCATTTTCGGGAGGACAAAAGTCTTTGCCGATTCCAAAAAAGTATCCAAAAATCATATTTTAATCAATAGAAAAAATCTGAAAAAATTCACCTATATTACCCATTGATAGGAGAATATATTTGGCCATTAAAACTCTGGATACGGTATTCAAACATGGGAGTATGGTGACCCCCCAAAATGGCTTGAAAACAGGGATTTCGAATTTCGAAAAACATTTTCGACATGAAATCAAAGGGGTAGAATTTTTGTTTTATGCTGGCCATAATGTCCATCAAATGGCCTATAAAAACGCCATTGACATCTACTGCTTAAGCCATTCCTTGAGGTGCTACATAGCTAACAATTTGTTGTCCAACAAATACACATTAATAATAGTGACCATCTTCCATTAAAATTACTCTAACTCAAGACACATCAAATAAAATGGTCTACAAATTTTATAGGATAATGCTTACACTTAAGGCTTCAAGATAAGCCATCAATTTCAAAAATTCGTGTAATCTTCCATAAGCTATGGTCAGGTAGACAAATTTGGCCAAATAACCCAATTTTGGACCAATTTGTGTTGGCTCTATTGCTAAGTGGAGAATGGCCTTGGCGGGTAATGGTCAATGGCGTTTTTATAGGCCATTTGATGGACATTATGGCCAGCATAAAACAAAAATTCTACCCCTTTGATTTCATGTCGAAAATGTTTTTCGAAGTTCGAAATCCCTGTTTTCAAGCCATTTTGGGGGTCACCATACTCCCATGTTTGAATACCGTATCCAGAGTTTTAATGGCCAAATATATTCTCCTATCAATGGGTAATATAGGTGAATTTTTTCAGATTTTTTCTATTGATTAAAATATGATTTTTGGATACTTATTCCAAGCATACAGATTACATGCAGTCAATGTGATGCAATACTGACGTATGATTATGGGAACAGAATAAAGATGTCAATGAATTAATATATGGGGGAAGGACAACATCATAAATGATCAATTAATACATAAAAACATAAGGATGTATAATGAGAATAGCAGCATCCAACTCAATAATAAATAAAAGGGTTTCTTGTTTTTTCTATGTTAAGTTTGACGAGATAATTCCTGAGCCAAATTTTAAAACTTTGTGGATTGTTATTTTCAAATGCTTCAGTTGGTGATGAATTCCATAAGGAGATGGATCGGTTAACTAGAGAATTTTCTGTGTTTTTGGATTTACGACTAACCTTTATTTGATATTGGTGATTGTGACGAGAGGGTCTATCATTAAATTCGAAGAAATCTTGAGGATTTAGATGTGTAAGGCGCATACAAATTTTATATAGTGTGGTTAAATCAGTTATTTTCCGGCGGAGTGATAGTGGGTCTAATCTGAAAATCATTAGCCTAGTCTTATAGGAGCCTAATCTCATTTTCTTAGAAATTTGTGGACATTTTCGTATAGCAATTCGAGTGTAGTATTTTTGTACTTTTTCAATTTGTGTAATAAGGAATTTTGAGGATGGATTCCAAATCTCTGAAGAATACTCCAATAATGGAAGAACGTATGTTTTGAAGGCTTTAGACCATATCCTAGGATTAGTTGATTTTATTATTCGAAGTATTTGATTAGAACGAAAATATGCAATTTTCGTAATTTGAAGAATATGGGATTTGAAGGAGAGTGTTTCATCGACCATAATCAGGGCTCCGATCGAAAAATTTTCAAAATAAGGACGTCAAGATCATAAAATAAGGATTTTCGTTACTAAAATAAACAAAAATAAGGACGCTTCAAAAAATGTTTTTATACCACTTGAAATTCAGAAATAATGAATTAAAAATCGTATTTCTCGCCACTCATAATCAATTTGAGCAATTTTGGGAATGAAATAAGCAATTCATAAAACTGGGAACAAATCGAGATCATAAATGAAGGAATTTCGGGTGCCTGTCCAGTGGGCCGAACAAATGAAAAAACT
Source organism: Rotylenchulus reniformis (assembly GCA_001026735.1). Taxonomy (NCBI): domain Eukaryota; kingdom Metazoa; phylum Nematoda; class Chromadorea; order Rhabditida; family Hoplolaimidae; genus Rotylenchulus; species Rotylenchulus reniformis. The sequence continues at coordinate 10,214 of LDKF01001306.1, forward strand.
CTTTCCATACTTGCACTTTTTTTAAAAAATTTTACATAGTGTAGAGAGTCGGCGGTCCCGATAGGGGCCGCCGGAGAAAATTTTGAAAATTTAGACCTGGTTTTCTCTTGAAAATTGGTCACTTTTTAGGACATTATTTTGGAGTAAAATCATTGTGTAAAGCCGGCGGTCCCGATAGGGGCCGCCGGAGAAAATTTTGAAAATTTAAACCTGATTTTCTCTTGAAATTTGGTTAATTTTTAAATAAAATTTTCAAAAATCCAAAAATAAAGACAAAATAAGGGATAAATAAGGACTCGAGTCCAAAATAAGGACAATCTTACAAATAAGGACATTTTATTTTTATAAGATTGGGACCCCTCAAAATAAGGACAATCCTTATAAATAAGGACAGATCGGAGCCCTGACCATAATGCCCAGATCCCGGATTATTGGAGAATGGCTAATTAGAGAATTATCAATGGAATAATCTGATTTATTATTAGATTTCTGACCAATTCGTAGTATCAAGGTTTTTTCAGGGGCAATTTTAATACAATTTTCACTCCATGTGTGTGTGTTAAATTTAAGCATTTTGTAGAGCTAGCGAATTTAGAGAAGAAGTTATTTTATGGAATATTTTGACATCATCGGCAAATTTGAATAGGGTGTGGAATTTTCGAGGGTAAATCGTTAATATAGATGGTGAAAAGAAGAGGACCTAGAACAGAACCCAGAGGGATACCAGACCGTATTGGTTGGGGTTGGGAGAAAGAATTACCAATTTTAACGACAAAATTTCGATCTGTTAAAAAGTTCTTAATCCATCTGTAAAGTTTACCATGGATGCCATAAGAATGTAATTTGTGGAGTAGGAATGATATTGGGGCTGAATCAAATGCTTTACGAAAGTCTACGTAAATACAATCAGTAGGATTTTTAGATAGGAGATTGTTATACCAATTTTGGAGGGAAGAGAGTAATTGTGTTGTGGTGGAGCGACGGGGGAGAAAACCAAATTGGTTATCGTTTATAAGTTTATTGGGCAGTAAAAATTCAAGAATTTGTGAGGAAATTATCTTTTCGAGGGTTCTACAGAGTGTGCAAGTTAGTGCTATAGGGCGATAATTCAAGGGGTCAGACTTGGATCGTTTTTTGAAAACAAGAATAACAATTGATTTTTTCCAACGTGAAGGAACCCGACCTGAATTAATAGAAAAATCTAACATTTTAGTAGATTTAGAAGGTGTAAATGCAAATATTTTAGGCCCAAGCATGGGGCATAATATCCGCTTATTGGTTTGGCCGTTAGAAAATCTTTTTGGAAGTATCCAGTATCCACCCATCCCTTCCCCAGTACCCCATTTTCGACCGAGCAAGTCTTTGAAATTTTCATAAATTTATTAAAAATCACATATCAGCCAAAGGGAAAAATCTGAAAAAATTCACAGATATTACCTATTGATATCTGATTTATATTCAGCTATTCAAATCCCCGCTACGGTATCCGAATATAGAGGTACGGTGACCTCCCGAAATGGCTTGAAATCGGGGGTTTTTAATTTCGAAAAATATTTTCGACATGAAAACAAAGGGATAGAAATGTGATTTTTAATACATTTATGAAAATTTCAAAGACTTTTGCTCGCGACTGTATTTATATTTGCCAAACCAAATTCTTACCTTTAAAATTACAAAGAACTGCATGACATCTGTTAGGAGAAGTGCATCTATATGATGACCCATTTCCCGATGACCCATAACAAGTCGCTTAACAGACAGAAATCTTGATACTTGCAAGGGAACATCCCAAGCTGTCAGTATGTATTGAGATATCCTATCCTCTGAGGCCGTAGGAAAAGACACCCTCCTTTCCTTAGTAAAAGAATATGCCCTAGTAAAAGAATATCCCCAGATTTTTGGGCGAATTTGGGGGGAGGAAATAATGGGTGATTTCCCCCAAATTTTAGGGGAACTCTCGTAGTAAAAGAAAGTACCCCTATTTTCCTCCGAAATTTAAAAAAAATGGGGAAAACTAGCCAAAAAGGGGGAAAATTTTCCCCCGATATTCAAGGCCGTATGCAAAGACGCAAAAAGTGGGGGAAAACACCCCAAAAATCTGGGGGAATTTCCCCATTTCTTTATGCAAAGAAAATCCCCAAACTTTCGGGCGTTTTCCCCCAAATTTTCGGGGAAATTCCCCCAAATTTATTTCCTCGTATGCAAAGAAAAATCCTCAAATTTTTTTTGGGGATATTTCCCTTTTTTCCACCCTTGTTTTTTAGGGGTAAAAACATTCCCTCGAATTTTTAGCTTGGTAGATCAAGCCAAATATTAAAATAAAATAATACTTTCATCGTGGAAACTCGTAAATAAATTTATTTCATGAATTTTTTTCGTTGGAAACTCTAAAAATCATTATGTTTCAAAAAAAAATTTTTGATGAAACTTAAATTGAATTTTTAAATTTTTCCTAAAATAGGTACTAATATATCATAAATTAACTTCTTTAAATAACGTTGTAGCCGAGTTTAACGAATGGCGCCTAATTGTCCAGACACCAAATTTCCCCCTTTTTTTGACGAATTCCCCCATTTTTTTGAAAATTCGGGGGAAAATAGCAAATTTGGGGGAATTGTCTCTGCATACGAGGAATCCCCAAAAATTTAGGGGAATTCCCCCAGTTTTTCCTTCCCCGAATTTTTTGAGGGAAATTCCCCGTTTTCTTTGCATACGGCCTCAGCAGAGAAAGGTTTCCCCCAAATAAACAAGGGTGTAAAAAAGTGGGGGAATTCCC
>LDKF01001306.1:30461-64945 GCA_001026735.1 Rotylenchulus reniformis
CCTTGCCGAGGTATGATCTGCGACCGAGTGACTGACAAAAATTCAATCGCAAAATTTTGGGCCTCTGAGGGGAGGGAGGGGGGGGGGGTCAATCGCCCCAGGGTTGACCCACCCCTTGTAGAACTATGAAATCCAAAGCCACAAAAACCTGAATTAATGCTTTCTGGGCCCGAAATTCAAGGGCATAACGAGGGGACAAACTAAGTCCGCCCCTCCCCAAAATGCTAGACTTTTTGAAAATTTTTATAATATTTCCTACTAGGCCCTATGGAGGCCGATGGCATCTTTTAAATTTTTTAAAAATATAATGTACAAGCTTATAACTTTTTCGGCAACTTGAAGATACACCCCCAAATGCGGGTGTATCACTTTTCTGGCCAATACATCTGCAAAATGGGATTCATTACAATTAATTTTAGAATATGTTTTTTAGGTGTGCCCAGTGCTTCCAACCGTTCCCCGATGGAATTTATTTCGAATTTGAGGGCAGAAAATACTGCGAGCACGATTTCCACGTTTTGTACGCGCCGTGTTGCAACAAATGCAGTCAGTTTCGGGTTTTTATTCGGGAAAAATTGAAAAATTAGAGATGTAAATCGGCTCAAAAAACACAAAATTCACAATATTTGCGTAAAAAATTTGGCTATTTTGAAGGGCAATTATCATAAAAATGCTAAAAAGATTATTTTAGATGAGTTTATAATTGGCCGCGTGATCAAGGCGATGAATGCCAATTGGCATCCGGAGTGCTTCACCTGCGAACTTTGCAACAAACAATTGGCGGATGTCGGCTTTTTGCGCAATGCTGGAAGGTTCAATGAAAAATCCTTAACTTCTTTAGAACCTTATCGAAACCCTTAACTTTTCCCAAACCTTCAAAAATCCTTAACTTTTTTTGCAACTTTGTAGAAATCCTTAACTCTTCGTTACTCCAAAAATCCTTAATTTTTGCAACTTTCAAAAAGCCTTAACTTCTTCATAACCTACAAAGTCCTTAACTTTTAAAAATCTTTAACTTTTCACATCTTTTCAACAAATCCACATTCGAAAAATCCTTAATTTTTACACAACTTGCAACAAAATCTTAACTTTATGCAACTCCAAAAAACCTGAACTTTTCCGCTTTTTCAAAAAGTCCTTATCCTTTTGCATCGAAAATCCTTAACTTTTTTAAACAACTTTCAAAAATTTCAGGGCCTTGTGTCGGGAGTGCAATGAGGCAGAAAAGGCGGCCGGCACCGGCAAATACGTGTGCCACAAGTGCAGAGCGATCATCGAGGACGGCAACCACATCAAGTTCCGCGGGGACAGCTACCACCCCTACCACTTCAACTGCAAACGCTGCGACACCGAGCTGACCGCATTGTACTGCCTGAGATGCCACGATTTGATGAGTATTTAGGTTTTTTGGGATTCAAAAATTTCTGAAAATCCTAAATATTTTTTTTGCCAGATGGGCATCCCAATTTGCGGAGCCTGTCACCGGCCCATTGAGGAACGTGTGGTCACGGCGCTGGGAAAACAGTGGCATGTCGAGGTTAAAAATTTATTTAAAACAAATTGAAATGGTGGAAAATTTATAAATAGTAGAGACCGGAGCAGGACAAGATTTACGGGGTTTTGGTGCGGGATGGATTAATTCTGTACATGATAACCCATTTAATTTTCAAAAATCCTGTGCCATACCTGCTGGTCATGTGATTTTAGAAATTCTGTGTCCTATAGTATCCTGACCCTGTTGTATTTTTCGAAAATTCCGGTCTCTTCTTTATAGTAAACTTTTTTTTATTTTACAGCATTTTGTGTGTGCGGTCTGCGAAAAACCGTTTCTTGGCCACAAACACTACGAGCGCAAGGGGTTGGCCTACTGTGAGCAGCACTTCCACTTGGTTTGCCAAATTCATTTTTTCTTTTTATAAATTTACATTTTAATTTTAATAATTTTCTTCTTCAATTTATATTTTTTTATCATTTTATAATTTTCTTCAATTTATATTTGTTTTTCAGTTATATGGCCATCTGTGCTTCAAATGTGGCAACCCGTGTGGGGGCGAAGTTTACCAAGCGCTGGGCAAAACTTGGTGTGTCAAGTGCTTTTCGTGCTCACTTTGCGACAAGAAAATGGACCAAAAGTGAGTTTTTGGGGCTGTCAGACATGGTCTGGAACTGTTTTGAATTTTCGAAATTTGGGTTTTCCTGGATTTCGGCTAAAAACCCAAACATTTTGGCATTCCGGACTTTCACAACCCTTCGATTCCCTCGCTATTCAGGACCAAGTTCTACGAATTCGACATGAAGCCCACGTGCAAAAAGTGCTACGATCGGTTCCCGACGGAGCTGAAGAAGCGGATCAGCGACAACCTGAAGGAGCGCGAGGCGGCAGCATTGCGGCGGAGATCCGCCAGCCCATCGGCGGCGGCCGCGCACCATCAGAAGTCCAAGTCGCCGGGGATGAGATGATCAATGAACAAGAAGAAGAGGAAGCCGAAAAAATGAACTGATTGAGTCGCCAATGATCGCCATCCACTGCTTTAACTGCCTTCGCCATAAATCAGTGCCGTAACCAGGAAACAAAATTTCGGGGGGACACTGACGGGCAAAATTGAGGGGTTCCGGGGAAAATTTGCTATTTTATGTTTTCCCTTTAAAATTTTGTTTTTCCCCCATTTTTCACCACTTTTTCGCTTTGGGCCCCTGCTGGTTGCGGCCCTGCCATAATTACTATTCTTGCTGATCAGTGCCTGTTGCTGCTGAATACTAACAATTTCTTTCATAAACCATCCCAAATGTACCCTTGAATTGCTAGTTTTTGATTTTTGTCAATGCTTTTTAAAAGGAAATAATAATATAATTAATTTTTGCATAATTTATTAAAGTGCCAAGGTTTTAAGCACTTGAAATTGTGTCGTCTTCCCATGGAAATATTTTTCATTTAATTTAAAATGGATGAAGGAGTGGGGATGAATCACTTGAAATTGTGAAACTATTCAATTCAAGAGATCGACAACTGACGAGAAGGAAACGAATGGAAGAGACGAGGAAAAGGCAAAGCCCCAAAAGCCCCCAACCCACCCATCCGATCCCCAATTGTCCATTAAAAATATTTGAACAAAACAAATTTATTATGGCACAACGAGAACAAATAGAATATGCAATACAATATATGCAATACAATACATAATTAGGCATAGAACAATACAATACATAATTAGGCATAATCGATCCAGATACAATATATATTATAGGGTAAATGAACTGACCCTAACATAGCAATTATAGAGAGGTGAATTGGTGGGGGGGGGGACAACAACAATAACGAATATAGGGACAACATCACATACCAACGACATCATCCAGCTCACCATCTACAGGGTCGGCAGCACCTCATATTCACCATCCTTCGCCTCCTCCTTCTTTTCGATCCCGGCATCGGCCAGCAGCGTGCTGCCCACCTTCTCGTACCCATTAGAGTTCGTCGACTTGCCCTTCTTCTTCTCGGCCGCTTCGGAGATCGATGAACTGGAAGGGACGCTGATTCCTTTCTGCGGCGGGGCCTTGACAGTCGTCTCATCCTCCTTCTTCTCCCCGGACTCCTCGGACTTCTTGGCACTCGCACTTGTGAGGTGGTGGCTCGGCCCACTCTTCACCTGCTCGTGCCCGTCGTCCTTGGTGTCCTCCTTCTTCACGCCCTCGAGTTCATCGTACTCCTCGACGACCACGGCCTTCTTCAGCGCCTTGGAAGTTTCAGTCTTCGTCGTCTTCCCTTCGGACTTTGCCGATCCGGGCTGCGCGGGGACGCTGCCAAGATGAGCCTCCACATCCTCCTTCTGCCTGTTGGCACCAGCCTCCACATCCTCCTTCTGCTGCTTGGCACGACGCCAACAAACGTAAGCCGAAGCCGCCAGGGCACCCAGCAGGACCACAACGCTAAAAACCAGAAAGGGAGTGTCAGAAAAGAAGGATTAGCGAACAAAATGCCAAAAGCACTCACGTGGGAACCGCCCAATAGAGCCACGGGTGGGCAAAGCCAGAATCCTTTGTCGTCGCCGGTCCCGTTGGTGTTCCGTCCGCCGTGTTCGTTGTTACTGCTGTCATATCCTGCGTTGCCGTCTCCGTTGCGCCCTTTGTCGTGGCTATGGTCGTCTCGGCTGCGGTGGTGTTCCAGGTGGCCGTCTTCGTGCTACTTCTTTCCGTTGTCTCCTTGGTCTTCTCTGTCGTTGTCTTCACTGCGGTTGACGTCGGCGTGGTGGCCTCGGTCGCGCTGCTAGTGATGGTCCTTCCCATGAACTGCAGCACCGTCATGGTCTCCACGAGATGTCCTTCCGGCCCTTTTGTCTGTGGCACCAGGTAGCAGAAGTTAGTGTCCGTGTTGGTCTGAAAATTCGGATCAATCCACTTAAAATCAACCAATTGAATGCCACGGAACTCACGAATTTCGCCGAAACAGCAAGACACTCTTCGCTTGACCAGACGGCGACACTGGCGACAAAGTACCCGGTCGGACCACGGTCGTCCTGAACCTGCTTCACCTCCGACAAGTCGCATTCCACACGAAGCCGGCCACCCGTGCACTTTCCGCCAGCGCATTCACCTCTTTGCTGAAAAAGAGCAATGATCCGCATAACACACAGCAACCAGAATGACTCACCCAGTCCTCCACCAGCCGACAACCTTCAGCTCCCACGAGTTCCTCGATGGCATCCATACACTTTGTCTCCCTCCTCTGTCCATAGTCCGCGACGAGTTCGTAGACCAATCGACTGTCCCGCACCATCGCTCGGAAGGTGGCCTTGGGCGTTCCCCTGTGCTTGATCATCCTGAAGGACACTTTCAGTTTATGCATTGGACCCGAACAAATGAATGGGCTCACATCTGTCCGTCGTCCACCGTCACATCCTGCTGTCCTCCTTGTCCTTCTTGCTGGATGCCGTCCAGCTTGCCCGACACACAGCGAAAGTTGGCGTCCAGCTCTCCCAGATCCATCGCTCCGGCTGTCGAGACCAAGTCCACACTGACAGCAATGACGGCGAACAGAAGCGGCAGCAGCTCAAGAGTGCCCTTTTTCTGCAGCAGATGATGACGCATTATTGCTGGTTGATGTTGTTCGTTGGAGAAGAAATTTCCCAACATTATTTTAATTTCCTAACATTATAAAAAGTTACATTCAGCAAAATTTTATGCTTTTTCAATAGTCTGAATTTTTTCGAAATTCCACGTAAAACCGAAGTTTTCTTTTAGAACAAAATATATTTTTATATCTTAGAAAAAGTCGAAGTCTTTCAGGGAAATTCTAAATTTTTTAGATAATTAAAACAAAAAATTTTGAAAACTTGTTCTTTGAGCCTTTTGGTCTAACGAGGTCTAACAAAAGTTTCTAAGACAATTTTTTTCGAAATTAACAGGTGCCGCCGATGCGACGACCCCTCCCCTCCCCCCGGGGGAGGAGGACTAGGACAAGAAAGAGGAGAGAATTTGGAAAGGCAAAAATGAAAAGAATCCCATTTTTGGCCGTTTATGAGAGAGCGAAAGGTATGTGGATGGTAGCACGGGATCAACAAGATGTGAATTAATTTATGCTATTTGATCGCGATCGCCAGATTCCATCTCTTCCCCCCCCCCACTTGGCCAAGAATGTGTGTGGGCCCGTGATCGGTGTTAAAACGGACTAATTAAGGCATCGGAATAGTTAAATTGCATTTTCCAAAATCAGTTTTGTATCAAAGACCCTCCATTTGGCTAAAAAAATATATTGGTTCTGTGGGCATGTCGTAACCATATTATATCTTTTTGGCTCCTACCTCGGATTCGGCATCCGGTGGGGATGGGGGAGGGAACTTCACTTCCGAAATCCGGATTCGAGTTAAAGATTTCCAGCTCCAGTCGACATTTGCTGCCGTTCTTTATAAGTTCGTAAGTGGAAGGTAAATTTTAGTCAAAAAATTTTAGACCATTACGGCACAAAATTCTGCATAATTTGTTTCTCATACTTTTAGTCTAACGAGGTCTAAAAAAGTAGTACAGAACATTTACATTCACTGACAACTCGTTCTTGTATTGAATTCCGATCTGAAGATTTTTGACTGATCGATAAGAATCTCTGATCCCGATTTTTTGCCGTCCAAACGGAAATCTGGTCTTCAGGCTTGAAATGGATATGTAATAGCCGAATTCACGAATTCAACTAGCCCAAATTGTTGGCTAACCGAAATTTGCGCCCCATTCATTACGACTCAGTTCAAACGCAACCCAGAGAAACAAATTTGGTGTCAAAAATAGGTCTAAATATCTTCTACAAATATGTAAAAAGATCTGCAAAAATGGCCACCTAAAAGAAAAGTTATGGCCAAGATAATAGAATTTTGTGGAGAATGTATCCAATTTGGCCATAGCCTCTTTTTGCACTTGGCCGTCAGATGATTTTTTCACTTTTGTAGCAAATATTTTGACAGAACGGTGTTGCAGATCGAACATTTGCGGATACTTTAGGATCAAAAATTAAAAAAAATGATAATTCAGAAAAATACAAAATTATGGCGGAGGGCAAGGATGTAATCGCCGTTTCGAATTCTAACTAAAGAGAAAGGAGATCATGACACAAATCTTGAACTATTATTGCTCTATCTTGTCCTTTTCATATGCACTTGAAATTTTGGGCGCTATTTGGAAAGTGGTCAATCTTGGGACTCTAATATTTTTTGAGTCTCGGGACTCAATTTGGTTCATTCCCTGGGTAATTTTGGATGCTGAATTCGATTCTGACATCTAGTTTTACCTGCTGCACATCTGGACGTCACTTTTTGACATTGACGTCAAAAAAGTCTTCTAAAATTCCGAAGAAAAATGAAAAATTCTGATGTCAGCGTCAAAAAAGATGCTCAGATGATGCCTTAGGTAAAAATTGATGTCATTATCAAATTGAACATCTAAGACCAACCTAAGGGAAAGGATTTTAGGATAGATTTTACAGGAAAAAATTAGAGTCCCGAGACTCAAAAAATATTAGAGTCCCAAGATTGACCACTTTTCAAATAGCGCCAAATTTTGTTTATTATTTGGTTGTTTATTGTTGGCCCTTTCGGGAAGGCAGCCCTGGATATTTTTTTATACATATTTTTACTCCAAAAATGTACACAAATGTAGTAATGGCTAACCGAATGGGACGCAAATATTGGGATTCGATCGCCGAATGAAAAATCGAAATTTCGGTGTCAAAGACCGAAAATCGAAAGTCAAAGTTCGACTCCTGTGATATATCAACAAGAGATACAGTTACATGAGCAGGAAATGTGAATGTCGCAAAAATTTAGGGATAAAATAAAAAATATAATCCGCGTAGAAAAGCTAGAGAATTCCGGACCTTCTCTCACTTTTCTTTTTTTCCCTCGCCGCGAAAAGATTATGCAAAATAAGAGTGGAAATCATTCGCTTCATAAAATTGAGGGTTCAATGCGTGTCTCGACCGATTGGCATGACCGGTCGAGAGCTCGGAAACATCCGAGCGAAGAGAACGCACGCGAGGGGTCCATGGCCGCGACGCACGCGCACGAAGGATCAGAAAGAAGGAAAGGGAAGGAAGAAAGGGATGAGCGGAAGTCAGTGGACCGGACCATCCCCGGAGGGCCTGTGCCCTGATCGGAATTGATGCTTTTCCCATGTCCCTTCCATCCCATAATGTGTTTTTGACATTTTCTCCGTTCCGCCCATCAGGGCTTTTAACTTGTACATTTCCCTTTGTACATTCATTCCACCCCTTTTCCATTCCACTCACTTTTTCTGTTGTTCAACTGTTCTGAATAAAAAGGAACAGAAAAAACTTGTGTGTCCCGGGGAAAAACTTTGAAACACCGCAGGTGATTTTGTTTGGACTGGCAAGAAGGGCTTTTTCGGGAAAGGCCCAAAATCGGTCCAGACAAGTGGCGACCCTTTGGCAACCAAAACTAAATTCCCGAGCAAAAACAGGTGTGCCGACACTGCAATTCCGGGTCGAGCAAAACTCCTCGGATCAAAAGTGGCCTCCAAGCGGTCTGCTGTAGAGTTGAGCCGAACTCCTCCGAAGCATACCAGCGACTAATACCGGGACAGCGCAATCAAGTGCAGCAGATTGAGTGCAGAACTGGGTGTTCATCACCGCATACGACGAAGTGGAATCGGTGAAAAATTGAAAATTTTTCTCTAACCAATTGTCCCACCCAATTGGCCGAAAAAGGCCCTTTGGTACATTTTAAAATTGTCCGAAAAGGACGAAAATTTAAAAAAAACTAACACCAAACTTAAATAAAATCCAAAAGTTTCGGCCAAAACTAGCCGTACTTTTTGATTAAAAATACGTTTCGGAAGCCGAAAAGGCTGAGAAACGAATTTAGCAATGGCGAAACCATTGACATTGTTCACCCGCCGAGCTGCAGATGCCATTCAACAACTGCTGAACAAAGCAGTGCCGATCCAGCCGGTCCTTTCACCGGACAACGACCAAAATCTCATCAAACTGAACGACATGATGGATGCGCTCAACGACGACATCGAAGATCTATCTGAGTGCTTTCGCGACCTGAAAAATTCAACTGGGAAATGGTGCAGTTTGATCCAGCGAGCAACAGTTGCTGAAAAACCGACACTTGAACAACAGTACATCAAAATTTCGGCTGAAATTCAGCTCGAAGATTGCCTAGAGCAGTCCGGCGAACGTCTTCGAGTCCTTAAAGATATGGACAGACGCCTTAAAAATTTAAAAAGGCGTGAAGAACGAGCTAAAATATCAGTTCAAACAGCCAATTGCCAAAAAATTGGGGCAAATTCGGGCTTCAAACTTCCGAAAATGGAAGTTCCAAAATTTTCTGGCAAAAAATGTGATTGGCCAGAATGGTGGCAGATCTTCAAGGCAACAGTGCATGATTCCGGCGCTACTGCAGAGCTGAAACATGCCATGCTGAAGCAGCTAATCGAAGGCAAAGCGAAACCAACCATTGCTGGGATGAAACTCAGTGACTACGATCTGGCCATCGACCTGCTAAAAAGGAATTACGACAATGCCGAGCAGCACATCCGCCGACTTTTCGTCGAATTGCAGAGTATAAAACAGTGCTACAGCTTCAATGATGTCCGCAACTTCTTTTTTGAAGCAAAAAAGCTGTACTTACTCCTCGAGAACTACGGCCAAAAGATGTCCGGTCCGGGAATTTGGATGCAACTTGAGCAAAAACTCACAGTCTCGGCCCTGCGTGAGGTTCTGACCAAAAAAGAACTCATCAAAAGTACAGGCCAAGCATGGGACACCGAAAAATTCCTGAATGCACTGCAGGAAGTAGTCGAAAAGGAAGAAAAGGTCCTTAGCATCCACCGATCCAAGACTGGAACTGATGCAGAATATTCTCAAAAAAGAGAATTTTCGAGTTCTGAATCAGAAGAGGAGTTCGAAACCGAAAGCAGCATCGACATTTCATCCGAAAACGACGAAATGTCATCAGAAAAAGATGAAATTTCATCAGAAAGCGACCAAAGCACAGCAGAAAATCCGGAAGAATTCTACACAACTATCAACAGCACTGTTAAAATGCCAGACAACCCTCGAAAAAAGTTCTATAAGCCCCAAAAAGTTCTAAAAAGTTCTGAACTAGACCCGGACAATGAGATTGTGACGACATCAGATGCAGAATCAGAACTTTGTCTGATAAATTCAATCATTTTGGATGAAAATCCACCAAAAAGGGCGCGAATAAAAAATATTTCGCAGCCCGGAGGCTCTTTGATCATCGTCGGCGACGATGAACAATATGAAAAAACATTCAAAACAACTCCGAAAAAAATCGGAGAAATTTCCGAACCGAATGTTCGTCTAGAAAAGTCGAACAAAAAGGCGAAGGCACAACTAAAATTGGGTCATGCGCCAAAAATGATTGAAAAATATAGACCGAATATAAAGTTCGGGCCAAAAAACCATTCTTCTGGGAAAAATCTTCCAGATTTGAAAGCCGAAAGCGTACAGCTTCTCCAGCATTCGAGAAGCAAAAAAGAGGTACCATCATCTCCGCCGCCGGTGAAAATCCAGGAAGGAGGAAGAATGGCCAAAAAAGGCAAAGTGCCAAATAAGGCAAATGCCAAAAAAGGGACAGACGAAGTCCAAAGCAAAGGCCAAACAAGCCAAAAGCGAAAGGGACCGAGTCCCAAGAATTTTCGATGCAATCGGAACCGAAAGCTGATTGATGGAATAAAAAATCCATCAGATTGTCCGAAAAATATTCGGATGAAAATGAAAACCCGAAAATGTCAAAGAAAAAATAAAAGGGCCAAAAAGGCTCGAAAAAAATCCTTCAAAAAACCTGCCATACCTAATCGACACACCATGAATTGCCAAAAATTTGGCGCGGTGGGAGTGTCTCGACCGATTGGCATGACCGGTCGAGAGCTCGGAAACATCCGAGCGAAGAGAACGCACGCGAGGGGTCCATGGCCGCGACGCACGCGCACGAAGGATCAGAAAGAAGGAAAGGGAAGGAAGAAAGGGATGAGCGGAAGTCAGTGGACCGGACCATCCCCGGAGGGCCTGTGCCCTGATCGGAATTGATGCTTTTCCCATGTCCCTTCCATCCCATAATGTGTTTTTGACATTTTCTCCGTTCCGCCCATCAGGGCTTTTAACTTGTACATTTCCCTTTGTACATTCATTCCACCCCTTTTCCATTCCACTCACTTTTTCTGTTGTTCAACTGTTCTGAATAAAAAGGAACAGAAAAAACTTGTGTGTCCCGGGGAAAAACTTTGAAACACCGCAGGTGATTTTGTTTGGACTGGCAAGAAGGGCTTTTTCGGGAAAGGCCCAAAATCGGTCCAGACAATGCGTTTCTCCGGAGCCCAATTTTTAGTTATATATTACTCAGTTCCTGTTCTCTTCCTTCCAGCTCCATCGCATTCGCATCAAACTTGGTGGTGGCGGCGGCATCTATGGTTGGGTACAGTATTTTACGACTTCGATAGGACAGTTAACCAGCGTATACCATCAGTACTGTAGAATTCGACAGTACTGTAGAATTACTGTAGAATTCGTACTGTAGAATTCGAGTACCGATCGGTATTGAATCGAATCGGTTCCAACGGGGGTATTGAGCCGGTATTGACCGAACGAAAAGTGAGATCATTCGGTATTGAATGATCGGTAGCGGCCGAACATCCGTGACGATCTCTAGATCAGGGCTCACAAATTACCATGTATACATGGCAAATGCCATGTTTTTTAAAATTTGCCATGTTTTTTGCCATGTTTTTCAAGTTGCCATGTTTTTAGCCATGTTTTTTGATTTTTTTCTATTTTAGGAGTAAAACTGGCAAAATGACCAAATTTCTTAACATAATTGTACCAAAATTCAAAATTTTCTCCGGCGGCCCCTATCGGGGCCGCCGACATCTCTATTATTATTGTGTATTTAAAAACAAAAAACTGACCAACTTTTTTAGGAAAAAGGCCTAAATTTCTAAAATTTTCTCCGGAAATGATCAATTTTCATAAGGAGAGAGCCTAAATTTTCCAACCGCCGCCCCCCTTCAGAAATTAAATTCCTTTTTAAAAAACGAACTTTTAGATAATGAAAAAGCAGCAAAATATGAACGCGTGTAATAAATGTTATTATTGAAATTTTTGTAGTCTAAAAAAATTGCCATGTAAATGCCATGTTTTTTGGAAAATTTTGCCATGTAAATGCCATGTTTTTCGAGAAGTGAGTTGTGAGCCCTGCTCTAGATCTCTACCCAATACCAATTTCGGGGTGGGGGTCAACTGGCACCCGGGAGCCTATAACTCATTGTCAGCTTAAACGTACAAGTTAGAGAAATGAAATTGTTGTCAAATGATAGAATACAAAACTAGCTTCAAACAAGCCATAATCCAATTTGATTTGTCTATTATGAAAAAAAGTTATGATGCTAATACCATAATTTTTTATATCTCGTTCAAAGTGAAAAAATTTTGGTCTCCTCATGGAGACTGTTGGGTACTTGGGTAGGATCCAAATTGTCTTTTTCAATAAAAATTATTTGTTCCTCCCTTATGACCATTTATCCCAAGCCATTCCCTTTCCCACCCATTGTTCATTCCCACTCATCACTTTCTATTCCGTTATTCCCCCGTCCGACCCATTCGCAAATATTATTTTTATTCTGACAAATAAATATTATTTAATTTATTCGATTCTATATTGTGATTGGTCTTCGATTGGACCAAATACACAACATTTGGCGCAGTCAGCGAACCCTGCAACGAATTCGGACAGATCTGAAAATTTTGGAATTTTCCGTTTTCGAACCGGAATTTACTTATCTTCTCTTCGCGTCGATTGATTTTCGACACTTCATTGCTGAAAAGCAATCTTCAATAGCATTGTTGTTGCACTCCTGGATTAGTGTTTAGGCAACACTTTCCAGGTCATCAACGCGCACCACTCTCGATTATTAGCTAGTTGCTGATTTTCGTACAGAGTGGTCACAGCTGCATCTCTTCGCTTCCTCCAATTTTGAAACATAAAAAATGGCTCAGCTAGGACCTGCTCAGCTGCAATAGCTAATCGGTAGCTTCCAGCAATTGGCGCAGCAATGCGAACATTTCGCAAGGTTCTGCGCTTGCCAACGCCGCCACGCTCACCACATCGCTGGATGCACGCATCGGGAAGTTCCTCTATGACCCGGAGGCTGGCCAAACATTCGACCAGTGGCATCAGCGCTATGGCTCACTCATTGAGGTCGATGGCAAAGACCTTGAAGATTCCACCTCATCGGCAAGCTAGGCGACACGGAATATTCGCGTTTTCGCGACAGCATTCTCCCGTCCTCGCCAGATCAAATGGTGTACAAGGACATACTCAGCAAACTGAAAACACTTTGTTGAAACTCGCTCGCTGTTTGTGCGTCGCTATGAGTTTTGCGGCTCAAACAGCATGCAAACCAAGATGTGTCTGTGTTTATCGCACAAGTAAATGCTGTCTTCGAAAAATGCCGAGATGAGTCTGAGCAAGGAAACCATGAAGTGCTTGATCATGGTCGTTGGCTTGCGTGATGAGCACCACGATCTTCTCCAAAAATGCTTGCAGCTATTGGAGGAGAAGCGAAAGAAAAGGGAAGATATGACCTTGGAGGCACTTGGCGAAGAGTGCAGAGCTTTTCAGCTCATCCGGGATAGCGCACAATCCCTGTCACAATCGACTTCGAAAGATGCAAATGCGATGCACACACGGCCTCAACAATGGAAAGAGAGGAACAAGGGCAACAAAGTGCACAACAGAAGTGAATCCAAAGCAGCTCCGAAGCCTAGCTATGAAAAACCGGAGACGAAGCATGCTCATCTACTGGGAATTCCCTGTATCAAAGCGCTCAATTTGTTTCCCAATGCATCTTTGACGAACTCGAATGTCATCAATGCTTCTTCCGGCATGGCACAAGTATAGCAGCAGCACCAAGGAATCACTCAGTTCATTCAGAGTTTCAAGAGGTTTTCAGTCCAGGACTTGGACATTGCACCAAGATGCGTGCATACCTCCATCTGAAGGCTGATGTCAGACCTGTCTTCTACAAGGCTAGACCGGCTCCACACGGTGCACTCGAAGCGGTTAATGCTGAGCTTGATCGACTTGTGTCCATTGGTGCAATTAAAGCAGTTGACTTCCGCCGCAACAATTTTACCAGTGGAGAAAAAGAACGGAAAACACGAGTGTGTATGGATTTCAGCACAGGCCTCAATGAACGGCTAGAGCTCAATCGCCATCCACTGCCGCGCCCAGAGGACATTTACGCATCCGTGAATGAGTCCGCGTACTTTACGAAGTTGGATCTCCGCGACGCTTACTTGCAGCTCGAGCTTGATGAAGAATCGAAAAAGCTGTGCGGAATTAACACTCACCGCGGACTGTTTGTTCCAGTGCGAACGACTACCATTCGGAGTCAACTCCGCTCCGGCCATCTTTCAACAGCTCATGGATCAGCTGTTGGGTGGAATACCTGGCAGTGGATTCTCCAATTGGAGAAGTGCAACTTCTTCCAGCGCGAAATAGTCTTACTCGGTCACATTGTCACGGCAGAAGGCATTCGTCCAGATCCATCCCGATCCGATGCCATTCGCAAAATGCCCGTACCCCATGACCAGTCCACACTCCGCTCATTCTTGGGTGCACTGAACTACTATGCTAGATTCATCAAGTCAATGAGGGAGCTCAGAGCACCGTTGAACGAGCTGCCCAAGAAGGACGTCAAATGGGAGTGGACCGAAAGACAGCAAGCAGCTTTTGAAAAGACGAAGGACACTATTCTTTCTGACTTTCTGCTGACTCACTATGATCCGAAATTGCCGATCATAGTCGCCGCCGATGCATCCAAAGACGGGATCGGTGCAGTATTGAGTCACATATTTCTGGATAAAATCGAGAAAGCGGTCGAGCATCCATCCATGTCCTTCACGCCGCGCAACAGAACTACAGCCAAATCGAAGGAGGCACTTGCCCTCGTATTCACGGTTCATAAGTTCCACCGTATGCTGTATAATCGCCGCTTTGTTATACAAAAGCACCATAAGCTTCTGTTGGCCATCTTCGGCTCCAAGAAAGACATACCGATTTGTGCCGCGAGTCGATTCCAGCGTTGGGCATTGATCCTGACCAACTACGACTTCGAGATCCGCTACGTCAGTAGAGAGTCATTTGGGAAGGCTGACGTCCTTTCGTCTCATTGCAAAGTATCCGAGGCCGGAAGAGGATAAAATCTCGCGAACATTTGCTCAAACACGGAATGTTACGCGAACGAAGTCTTCGAGGTTGCCACAGATCCGCTTCCTGTCACAGCAACGGAGATCGCAATGTCCCAGCTGGTCAGGAATGGTTGGCCTCAGAAGTACACAAACCCGGATCTGGCGCCATACTTCCCAAACAGATCAGAGACTTCAGAGATCAAAGGATGCCTTGTCTACGGCCAGCGCACCATCATTCCGCCTGCACTTCGATCAAAAATTCTAAAGGCACTTCACATTGCCCATCCAGGAATCGTCCGGATGAAGAGCATTGCCAAGTTGCATGTTTATTGGCCTGGAATCAATTCAGAAATTGAACGCCTTGTCCGCCAATGTGAAGAATGCCAATCGGCAGCGAAATCGCCAACGAAAGTTCCCCTTCAGCCTTGGACGATGGCTAATTCAGCATTCTCGCGTGTTCATATGGACTTCGCTGGACCATGTTCTGATGGATTCACCTATCTCATCATGGTCGATGCATTCTCCAAATGGCCAGAGGTATTCCGTATGAACAGCACAACGGCTCCTGCAACAGTCACGACGATGAAATCGCTTGTGAACCGCCTTGGCATCCCGGAAAACAATGGACAATGGAATGCAGTTTCGGACATTGGAATTTGCAGTCTTTTGTCGTGAACATGGGATTCGGCACACCTTCACGCCCCCGTAACCCGCAAAACAACGGGCAGGCTGAAAGGTTCGTGGACACCTTCAAGAGGGCCATGAAGAAGTGCAGCACGGAAGGCAAGGATTGGGCTGAGAAGGCAATTCTCGCCTACAGGACGACTCCGAACGCCACCCTCGACGGACATTCACCCGATGAATTGTTCCTGGGACGCCGTATTCGCACTAAAATATCACTCGTCCACCCTTCGGCTGATCCGGCACCGAACTCTCATGATTCTGCGCGGAAGTCATCCAGGCGATGTCATGACAATTCGATAAAAAATACGGCCCAACACCGGTGGTGTTCAACACAGGTGAGTCTGTCGACCTGCTGAATTACCGCTTTAACAAGACGCATTGGTTGTCCGGTCCTAGGAGATTTGTGGTGGACCCAAGCAAGAAACGCTATGAGGAGGAGTGATCTTAAAGGGGGAGATGTTGGGTACTTGGGTAGGATCCAAATTGTCTTTTGGTATATTGATTATTGTTCCTCCCTTATGACCATTTATCCCAGGCCATTCCCTTTCCCACCCATTGTTCATTCCCACTCATCATTTTCTATTCCTTTCTTATTATATCCCCCGTCCGACCCATTCGCAAATATTATTTTTATTCTGAATTTATTTATTTGATTCTATATTGTGATTGGTCTTCGATTGGACCAAATATACAACAGAGACCAAAATCTTTTCCTCATGGACCAATATGATTGGGCTTTTTACAACTAATTTATTGCTCTAACTTTTGATAGTTTTTTCTGGTTTTACAATGAATGACTTCCAAGTAGCCCGAGGTGTTGTGACCCCCCAACCACAAGCGGTATGGAGTGTTACTGTGGAATCCGATCACCAACACAGGATTGCGGGTGCTGGAAGTATGTTAGAAACCGCTACTTGGAAATTCAAATTTTTAACATATACTCTAGCACCGAAATTGTGAGACACCTACCTTTTTTTCTACCTTTTTTTACCCCCCCCCCATCGGGCGAAATGATTTATGAGTGCGGTAAAAAATGGCTGGCCCCCTCCCCCCGGAAAAATGATTTATGAGTTTTATCCCTTTGATCTTACCGCCAACCCCCCTCCCCTCAGGGAAAATGATTTATGTGTGCGGTAAAGGTGTTAAATTCCTTTGATGATGCCTCCAAAGGTGTGGGCTAGTGTGTCGGGATTTCGAAATCCCGACAAAAATATGTCGTTAAATCCCTTTGATCTTGCCGCCAATAGGTGTGGGCTAGTGTGTCGGGATTTCGAAATCCCGACCAAAACCCTTTGCTCTTATCAGTTATCACCAAAGGGCCCCAATAGGGGCGGTGAACCCCTTTGATCTTGCCGCCATTAGGTTTTGGTTACCCGAAACCCCGCTACCAAACCTGGGGGTTAACTACTCATATACTCTAGCACCGAAATTGTGAGACACTTACCTTTGTTGGCATTTCGGGTCAGTTCGGCCAGGGCGTTGGACATGGTCTTGATGGCATCATAGGTCTATAAATGCAGAATGTACGGTGCTTTTTAAGACATACACCTCTAATAAATTTTTAACACCAATTTTGGCCAAAATTTTAAAGACAAAAGATGCAGAAAATTAAACCTAGTTTTTTTTTGAATTTTTTGGCCAAAAATCGCTTTTTGAACAAATATTTTTTTATAAAAAAAAGGGCTTTTCTGAATGTTTTTGCCTTTATAGGCTTTACTGAATGTTTTTGCCTTTATAGCTTTGACCTAGCTTGGTTTTAAAAGTTTTCAAAGTGGTTCTTCTTAAGGATACCTTTTTTAATGGCCTATCACCAAATATGTACATTTTTTGATACCTTGTTCGAGATGGTCAATCGTTGATCGGCAACTTGGAATAGGACGAAGAGAAGAAGTACGGGGATGGAAACCATAGGGGATTGGGGAAGGCTAAAAAAATAAATTTTTATGCTGACTGATGAGATTAGCGTTTTCAGGATGATTTTGCATCGTTTGTAGAGGTTCAGTAGCAAATTTGGAAAAAGGTAGCTATAATCAGCGTAGAAAAGCCAGAGAATTCCAACTTTTATTTTAGCTCCTCGATTTTATGACGCGAAAGCATGATGCGTTAAAACATATTGTTGTCTGATTTCTTTTTCTCTGCTCACTCGCTTTTCCTATAGCAGTTTATAATAAGGAATTCGCTTCATAAAATCGAGGGTTCAAGGCAATTCAATCGGCGCCCAATTTTCATTTTACTGGATTACAATTATGACAGCCAACTTAAGCAATTTTCAATGTCTACTAGAGGTCGGAAATTTTTGGAAAGAAGCCGGTCTATATTGTGTCTAAAAAACTGTGCCAAAAAAGATTTGCACTTAAAATCCAAGAATTTGGCCAATTAAATTTTTTTGTCCGACTTCGAATTACGGTATAAAACGTTAAATTTCGAGAAAAAAAAACAAAAATGCCCATCGTGTCCTACACTCTCGAAAGTCTCCAGATGAAGTGCAAAATATAAAAATTGAAGAATTCAATAAGAAAATCCTGCAAAATTAGGGTTAGCTCAAAAAGTTTTTCCTTGGATTTTTTCAAAAAAAAAAGTGAATAAAATTTTTTGACATTATTGACATAAGACCATATGTATTTGAAACTTTTTTTCAAACTTATTAGACCAAAACAAAGGCAAATTTTTCAGAATTTTATTCTGATTCAAATGGTCTGAATTTTCTCAAAAATTTCGACAAAAATTTCGACTTTTTCGAATTCAAAAAAATCAATTTCAGACCATTTCGAATCAGATAAAAGGTCTGTAGAACTTTGCTTTACCTATTTTGGTGGTCTAATAAATCTGAAAAATCTAATATGTATATATGGGGGCCTTTTTTCATTGTTTTTGGTCACAGTGTTGGTCTTGTTCCTAACATTAAAAATGAATATGGATGAATGTATGTGAATATGAATGCATTTTCCCATAAAATTGGCGTATGAATCATTGTGTGAAAACAGTTGAGCAAGACCGTTCCAGGGGCCTGTTTCAATTGTCACTTTGAACTTGAAGATCTTCAAAGTTCAAAGTTAAAGTTAAAAGTTCAAAGTAAAGGTGTTTCAATTAAAAAATTTTCACTTTGAACTTTTTGCTTTGAACTTTGAATTTATTGAAACGCTTTGAAAACATAAAATACATAAAAATTGACTTTATTAATTGTTAATTTTTGAAAATTTATGACTTTTATTACAAAATAACTTATATGGGTTAGATAATCATGGTTTTTCCCTAAATTTTATTCACTTTGTACAAAATTTGCATTTTCGCTATTTTCGGCTTTAAAATTTTTGGAATAATTAAATAAAAAAGTTTATGAATTTTTCTGATATTTTTCTGATGATTTTCTTTGATTTTAAGCGGAAATATTATGGCTTTTTTGCAATTTACACGGAATTAATCAAAAAATTTTGAAAATATTTTTTAGAGGACGCACTTCTGGATTTTCTTTGGTTTTTTATTGCTATTTTACGCACCCGGAAAAAATTTCAACCTTTTTGGTCAATTATTTCACGAGTTATGCGATTTTTCGCCTAAAATCGCTGCTAAAATGGGTCCTTTCAGTAAAAAATTCATAAAAAAATTATTTATGCGTCAAAAAATCTGAAAAAATTCATGGTGATGTAAAACTGTCATGGGCATCAATGTTCAAAATTTAGTTAAGATTGGTTGGCTAGTTTTTGAGTTATGAGGTTACCTTGAAAATGTTTAGGCCCTATTTTCGCCTTGAAAATTTTTGTCCAAAAATCAAGGGAATCTTCAAAGTTCAAAGTAACTTTTAAAAGTTGGAGCGATTCAAAGGAAGAATTGAAACGCGTTTACCATTAACTTTGAAGATCTTGCTTTTAACTTTGAACTTTTAACTTTGAACTTTGAAAGTCGAATTGAAACACAATTTTTGAAGATGTTCAAGTTCAAAGTTAAAAGTGACAATTGAAACAGGCCCCAGGCCAGTAGGGGTAGCGATTACAACTAGAGATCTAACAGTACAGTGGTACTGTACGGTAGTTGTCAGTAGTACTGCATACTGTCTACTGGGTTTTTCGCCGATCAGTAGTAAAATCAGTACAGTAGTTTTCCAGTGTTTTTAGTACTGATGAGTACTGTGTACTGGTACTCCTCGGCTACTAATACTATGGTGTACTGGCACCCTATCAGTTGGGCAGTGATCAGTTGGGCAGTAAATAAAAAAATTATTTTTTTGGTAAATTCTTAAATGGCTTGTATTTTTCAAAATTTCAGAAATTTTCAAAAAAAATTTTGAATTATATTGTCCATTTTTGACTTTGACTTTAGAGTCAAGTCTATTTCCTGATTCTAATTCTAATGACTAAAATTTCTAATGTGAAAATTTTAAAATACAAAAACTATAATAATTTTTTGAAGTCAGAGGCCTATAAAATTTAAAATTCAAGGCCTGTAAAATTACAAAATACAATGATTTTTGATAATCCAGGGCCTGTAAAAATTTTGAAAACTCAGGCCTGTGAAAATTTTGAACATCCTAAACCTGTAATTTTTTTGAAAAATTAAAGACCTCTAATCCTGAAAAATCGGACTCTACACCTGTAAATTATTATTTAAAATTTTTATTTTAATTATTAAAAGGTGTTTTGTTTGATTTTTTATCATTTATATTTTTTTTATTCACTGCCCAACTGATCACTGCCCAAATGATCATGCCCAACTGATCGGCTCTCGGTGTACTGATACTGGGGTTTTGATACAGGCCCACCACAAATCAATTCCATCGATATAATTTATCTTCGAAAATAATTAAATGATTATGAATTTTTAAACATTTTATTAGAGGGGTGCTGTGTTGCTGTGTTATTAGTAAAAAAGTGCAAATGATTGATAGTTCCTCTAAAAACTTCCGACTACAAAGTTCTGCAGAATCTTATGTTCTTTCTTTGGTCTTTTTAATTTTTCGAATCCTCTTGAAAAAGTTCAAAATATCCCCTTAAAACTTAAAACCTGATTTTTCGACATTTTCGAGTCTATTTTAGAGGGGAGGGCCACAAATACAGAAAATAGAGTAAGTCCATTCGATTTTCTTGGCCATAACTCTTCTTGTAATTGGCAAATTTATACGGATCTAGACTCATTTTGTAGCTAATTTGACGCTCTATCTTTTGACACCAAGAACATTTTTCTTGCTTATGTTTAAGCCGAGTTATCACGCTTGGAATCAGTCAGGGGTCGAGTTGTCTTGATCCCCCCAATGCCCTAGATTTTAAAACACCACATAATGGGAAAATGATTAAAAAAGCCCCAAGTTAAAATACAAACAGAATCACCCGGAATAATTGATTTTTTTGTTGAAAAGCCGAGAATAAATAATCTTTTGAAAACTAAAGGTCTGTGAAATCGGAGGTTAGTGATTTTGCAATTTATTAAAAAAATCGTTGAAAAATTCGAGGTATGTGAAAAACATTAGCCATACGAATTAATTGGAAATTTTTTGAAAATTGCAGGCATATGAATTCGATTTTTTCTAAATATATATATTCTATTTAAAATCTATATACTTATAAATTTTATATGATATTCGGTCATTTTTGGCACCGAATATTCGTTATGCGATATACGATTTTCGAGACCCTCGAATATTCGTTCTTGGATTTTTTTTCATCAGCGATCGATTCCAACTCTGCTCGGCAAGGAGGATCAACCCCCCACCAACTGGATTGGCCCTATGGACCCAGTTCGTTAAGGGGTCCGGCAGGGTAAATTGGGGAAGAGGTATACGAAATCGGTAGTGGGAGGGGGACTTTGCAGGGACATTATTTTTGAAAAAGACCAAATTTCTTAAGAAATGAGTCTTGCTTTTTCAGAATTTTCTCCGGCAGCTCCTAACCGAATTTTTGCCTCATCAGGCAGCAATAGTTATATATGTTGTAGCCAAAGTTGAATTTCAGCCGAAGTCAACTTCGGCTAGCCGAAGTTGAATCGGAAAAATGGCCAAAACGAAAACTTTTTTTTGAGGCTTCCTAGGCCAAAACTGTAAAAAGAAATGCAGAATTTTATGCTCTATCTTTTGGCCTAATTAGTTTTTCAAGTTTTCCTTAAAATTTTTGAAATTTTCGAAAAATTCAATTTTTAAAAAATTTTTAAAAAAATTACAATTTTTAAATAAAATTCAAAAATCTAATCAGGCCAAAAGATAGAGCATAAAATTCTGCACATATTTTCTTTTTATAGTTTTGGCCTAGGAAGCCTCAAAAAAAAGTTTTCG
The DNA here is from genome assembly GCA_001026735.1 of Rotylenchulus reniformis. NCBI lineage: Eukaryota > Metazoa > Nematoda > Chromadorea > Rhabditida > Hoplolaimidae > Rotylenchulus > Rotylenchulus reniformis. The sequence goes on from LDKF01001306.1 coordinate 52,124, forward strand.
TTTTGGCCATTTTTCCGATTCAACTTCGGCTAGCCGAACTTCGGCTGAAATTCAGAATCGGCTACAACATATAGATAGTAAGTATATAGCGAATCTCTTGCGCCCATGTCCTTGCTGCTGGTAAATGGTCTATATCCATATTGGGATTGGAATCTACATTATTTTGTCACAATGCTGAAAAAAGTTTTTTTGTTATTGCGTATCTTCTTCGTCATTTCTAAAATTTTACAGGGTGGGGGACCGTGGTTGAATTTTGATGTCCGCATGAATAATTTCACCCGTGATGGATGCTCGCTCCATTTTAGGCGCCTGATATGTTATTTTTTGGGGATGGTTTCCTCCCTTTCTAAAGCTTTTGGGCATATTTTGTTAATGTATTCCAAACTTGCCATTTGGTCTCAATAAGCTCCACATTCTTTTTTACCCAATCGTTTCGGTGTTAGGGTGTCTTCGGGCTCGTCTTGGTGCCCAATATTAAAAATTTGGTTTAAAAATCCAAAAATCATTTCTCGCTTAGCACCCTCTAATAAAATGTTTAAAAATTCATATCATTTAATTATTTTCGAAGAAACATTTATCGATGGGATTGATTTACAAATCAATTTTCATCGTAACGATACTTGCGACGGGCACCTTGGCCCGCATAGTTATTCAACAACCATGGGACGATATCGATATGGTCCATAAAAAAAGTGCAAAGTTGACGGATGTGGACTGTAAGCGAGTGTTGGACGGTCAGTGGCACAGAAAAGGATAATTTATATCAATAAATTATATAAAAAAAAACAATTGCATGTTAAATACCGTAAAACCTGAATTAGAACATCCGGGGATTATATTTTTCAATACTTTTGCAGAGGGAGGGGTCTTAATGCAGGGAGTTTTCTAATACAGGTTTTACGGTAATACTCACATACTGTTCACAATTTTATTTTTTGCAATCCATCAAAAAACTGCTAAATTTTTCGATTTTTGACGGAAATAATTTCCAAGAAAAAATACATCTGACAATTTTGGACAAACGACATAGAGCACCATTCTTTTTAGCCTCCCTCCTTCTCCGACAGAGGTTGAAAAATATAAAGCCTAGGGCTTATAATAAAGAGAATACGGTATTTGTCTTTCCAAAAAATTTCATTTATAATCAGCGTAAAAAACCCTGACAATTCCAATTCATTTTTTAGCTCCGCGTTTTTATAACGCGTAAACATGTTACGTTAATTAATATTATCCGTCTTATTTTCTTTTTCTCTTTTCATGCACTTTTTCTATATTAGATTACAATAAGGAATTCGTTTCAAAAGAACGCTGGTTCAAAGCGTTTTTCAACGGTTATTATTGCTATCGTATATAAATGAGAGAAAAAATCATCAATCAATCAAAAATTCCAGACAATAATATCTTTTATGTCTGCAGATTTTTTTTCTTTAAAGCCCCTTTTTTCGCAATTCCGCGCTTCTCCTGCTGGAGGTTTTCTTTGACGCTGATTACGATGGCATACGAATTCGAAATGTCAAACAAATTAATTTGATTTTGTTTTTTTATAAATTGAACACCATCCACGGGGTTTCGGGACGATCAATCCAAAACTGCCGTTAGAATTGGCCTAAAATGGCCAAAAAAAAATTGAATAAATGATTAATTAAAGGATCATGAACTTTATCATTTATTCAACTTTTTTCTCAGAAAATCTGAAAATCTAATATGATACAAAAAATCAACTCTTCGATAAAATCTTAGGTTAGTTTGATGCTAGGCCAATTCTGAGGGCAAATTTGGATTCATCATTACTGAAAACACGTGGATGGTTTTGCAGTTTCTGGAAAATAAAAGAAAATTATTTGTTTGACATTTCGGATTCGGGTCTAAAAGTTTTCGAAATTTGAAAACTGGAATTCATCGTGATCAGCGTCCATGAAAACCCCAAGGAGAAGCGCGGAATTGCAAAAAAGGGCTTTTAAGAAAAAAAATTCGGGAGATGTAAAAGACACCATTGCCAAATTCCAAAGGTAAAAATGTGTAAAAAATTGATTTATTAGAAAAAAATTTTTCGAATTTTCTTTTTTCAAACTACTTTTCATATAGTATCCTAGGCTTCTTTTTTCGGAAAAAAATTTAAGTGACCGATTTTTTAAAAATAAATCCAGCCTTGATATGAAATGATTATTATTTTTTATTTTTGCTATTGGAGTATCTACCCTATTTTGCCAAAAGTACCGCCGGTCCCGTTTTCAACTCTAGTTTCAACAAGGCCCGTAAAAAACGCGAGGAAAACTCCCTGGGAAATTCTCCTTTGGGAACCTTCCCTATAACAGCTTCCGCAGATTTTAGTAAAAAAAATAAGGAATTTCTCCCAAATTTTCCCTCAATCCCCAGGGAACCATTCCTCGTAAAAAATACAACAGAATGGTCAATTAAGGTTGTTCCTCTGAGTCGTGGTAGGGGAACCTTTCGGGGAAAGATTCCCCAAAACTCGAGGAAAGGTTCCTCGAGGAAGATCCCTCGAAATCGGGGGAAGGTTTAATTACCCAACTTGAGTTCCAGGAATAATCTGCCTATTACGCCGAAATGGCTTCCAAAAATTCTGACCTAACCAATATCATCAAACGATTGGACGCGCTCGATAAGCGACTCGCCAACAATGCGACGACGGAGGACCTGAACCAACTGTTCCGTGACATCAACGACAAGCTGGACAAGATCAACGATCGATTGGACAAAGTCGAGGTCAACAACAGTGCGGAGGAGAAGGAACGACAACGCAGCCTGGTGCTCATTGGACTGCCGGAGTCAGAGGAAGCGAAGCCAAGCAAGCGGGCGAAGGAAGATCTGATGGCGGTGGAGGACGTGCTCGATGAACTTGGAGTGGAGGGGACGCCGGTGTCAGTGTATCGAATGGGCAGGCCGGGCATGGAGCGGAAGGGTCCAAGGCTCTTGAAGGTTGTGATGGGGGCGAGTGTGTTTCAGCGCATTGCGCTGGCGCAGTGGAAGAAGAACAGGGCAAGGATGCGGGGGGAGGTGCGTTGGTCGAGGCTGCTGATCAGACCCAGTTTGTCGCCGGAGCAATTGAAGCTGGATAAAGAAGAACGAGAGCGGCGCTGGATGCAAAAAAGTGGCGGTGGTGGTAGCCATGAGCTGAACACGTGACTCATCGGAAATAACAAGTTGGCCCGTCAAATTCCATAAAATGTTTTTATCAAAACACAAGGAGCTTATTAACCAAAATTGACACTTTAAAATATATGCTTAGGAAAAACATTTATGATTTATTTCTTATAACCGAAAGTTGGCTAGGAAAAAACATCTCGGATAATTTTATAATTGAGGATACTCCCTTTTCTGTGATCCGACAAGATCGAACTCAGAAAAAGGGAGGAGGTGTACTGGCTATAATTTCAAATTCAGTCCCATTCGTAAAAATTCCTACTCCAAAAAATGATTTTTATGATCTTTTGTCTTTTGATATAACATCAATTATTTTTAGCTAATACTCTTTTTGAACTAACGGCAATCGATTATGACTTTTCCATTATCGGTGATTTTAACATTCCAGCAGTTCCTTGGCAATTAGATGACCTTTCGGCATGTACAGTTAAAAATAACCCATTTTTTGATTATATAGTAGATTCGAATTTAAAGCAACTAGTAAAATTTCCTTCTCGGCAACAAAATTTCTTGGATTTGATTTTTTGTTCTGACTCTGAAAATATAATATATATTAAACAATTAGAGCCTATGCAATGCAATAAATCGAAATCCGATCACAATGGAATTGAATTTGGTTTAACTTTTCAAAAAATTTTAAAAGCTGATATTTTTGTAAAAGATTTTTCAAATTGTAATTATGAGCAAATTAATCAATTTCTTCGTTCTATCGATTGGACTAAATCCTTTATTGGCTGCACGGATATCGATTCATTGTACACAACTTTCCAAAATATTATCTGGGATGTAATTGATAATTTTGTACCTTCAAAGCATGTCTCCTCGGGATTTTCTTCTCTTCCGAAACACATCAAAAAAATGATTGACTACCGTAGGAAATTATTAAAGAATTTTTCGAGCATTAAAGTTAAACAAAAATTTAGCGAAATTTCACAGAAAATCGATTATGAGATTCAAAGATTTTTGAAAAACAGAGAAAACAAAAAACTTACCAATCTGAAAACTAAATTCCAATATATTTCCTCATTTTTAAAATCTAAAACAACACAAATTCCACTCCTCATTGATGAGAGTAATAAATTTTTCACTACTCCCTCTGAAAAAGCTGAAGTTTTTTCCGAATTTTTCCAAAAAACTTTCTCTCCTTCCAATTTTTCTAATGAATCCACTTTTCTAAAAATAAATTCTCCTTCCATCCATTCAATAATTATTCTTCAAAATGATATTTCTGACATTTTAAATTCTTTCGCATATAAAAACAATTTATCACCCGATGGAATTCCTGAAATTTTTCTTAAAAATTGTTCCAATTCACTTGCTTACCCAATTTTTTACATTCTCTCATATTCTGCTATGGTAGGAAAAGTTCCAAAAATATGGAAGGAATCAGTTGTTTGTCCGATTCCTAAAAAACCAAATGCTTCAAAAATATCTGATTTCAGACCAATTTCGTTATTATGTCCAATATCTAAAATCATGGAAAAAATTGTATATCGGATAATACTAAGACACATTGAAAAAACAAACATTTTACCCAGTTCCCAACATGGTTTTAGGGCAGAAAAATCTGTTACAACCCAGTTACTAGAAACCTATAATGATTTGACAAATGTCCTAGAAAAAAGAAAAAACGCGGATGTGATTTATTTTGATTTTTCCAAAGCTTTTGATACTGTACCCCATTCAAAATTACTGAATAAATTGCANCTAAAAATTGCCATAGAAAAATGCCAAGTTTTGCATCTGGGTTGCAATAATATGAAAGCTGAATATTTTCTTTATAATTCCAAAATCTCTACTATTCCAAATGATCAATCGGTCCGCGACTTAGGAGTATATTTTACTTCTGATCTGAAATGGAAAAGTCATATCGAGAAAATAACCAGTAATGCAATGAAAACTTCCTTCACACTTTTAAGAGGTTTAAAATCCAATAATCCCAACACTCTCCTCCAACTTTTCAAAACTTATGTACTTCCTTTGACAGAATTTGCATCTCCAGTTTTCAATCCATTTTTCAAAAAAGATATTGAATTACTTGAAAGAGTTCAGAAAATCTTCTTACGAATAGTATATAATCGATCGAATCCAGGAAGGAACGCTCCTGATTACACTACACTTCTCAAAAAATACAAATTTGATTCCCTTCAAATCCGAAGATTAAGAACAGATCTAATTCTCTTCCATAAAATATTGCATGGACAGATAAAAATTGTCTATGAAAATTCATTTTACATCAAAGAATCAAAAACACGAAACGATCCTTTTAAAATTTTTGTTCCGGCTGTTACTAATTTAGTCCGACATAATTCTTTTTTCATTAGAGTTCCTAGTCAGTATTCGAGACTTCCAGCCAACTTTCGTAAATCTTCCCCAAAAGAATTTTCTAAGCTCCTTGAATCCGCCGATCTGAGTCCTTATTTATCACGCCTTACTCCCGGCGCATGATCCCATGGGCACAATTATTGTTTTTTTATTATTTTTGACTTGTTTGTTGTTTTATTTTATTCGTGCATTTCTGGAACGTCGCCCTAGTGGCAAATAAATACAAATACAAATACAAGGTTTTCCCTTTCCCGCATCTTTTTACGGCTCCCAGAGCCCATAACAGAAGGAATTGGGAAAGAGAAATTTCACCCCGAAATCGGGATAACATTCACTTTTTTGACCAAAAGAGATTACCCCGATTTTAGAGGGATTTTACAGGAAATTTACCCCGAAATTGGTAAAATTTTTGCTTGCACCAAAAGTCATGTCCACGGAAAATTACTCTGATTTCGGGGTAAGATTCCCCCATGAAAACCACCTTGCAAATAGTAGGTTGACCGCGCAAAAAAATAATTAAAAAATCATTTCCGGTCCTTTTTATCCTGATTTTTGGGTAATTCTTTTGTTACCTTTTCCCCTAAAATCAGGGTAAGATTCCCGGGTGAAATTCCCCGGGTGACATTCCCCATCTGCAACTATTTTTGCACCTAGCAATGGTTATTGTGAATTTGCTTACAGGGGATCAGGAATATGTGCGCGATCGGGTCAAACAAAGAGGGACTTTGTTGGATCCGGATCCTGGTCAGTTGAACATCAGCTGCGAGGGCATTCTCCACCGGCACCCGATCTTTCCCAAAGAGCCACGGATGATTGATGACGAAGAGCAAGCCAAAGGCATCGCTTTTGCGCGAGTGGTGTACAAGGTCAGTTCAAAATTAATTTATCCAAATTAAAAGTTTAAATCAGTTCAAAATCAAATTAAAAAAAGAGACCAGCCAGTAAATTTCTATTCAATCCGCATCAATATGTAGGATTATATGTTCTTGGAGGCGGAGTTGGCCGCCAACTATGTCCCTCAAAACTGGTACTGCTATGCCATTGACACGAAGACCAGAACCAACAAGGACGGAAGGGCTTTTCGGGAGCGAATGAAGGCGTTGGAGAAATGTGTGCCGAATGTGATGCTGACCAAGCAGGAATACGATGTGGACCGTTATGGCCACAACATGGCTAGTGGGGGGCAGTGTTCTGCCTGATCCTCCAGATCATGATCCAGGATGATCTGATCCAGATCATGATCTGACGTGATCTGATCTGTCTGATCCTGATCCAGGGGGTCGGATCAGATCATTTGATGATCCACTCCTCTGGATCAGGATCATATCATCTCCGAAAAAGGTGGATCAGGCAGAACACTGGTCAGGGGGGAGGGGGTGATAATTTGGTGGGACTGGTGATTGATTATTTCCCACCGGCGGATGGGCGACATTTGCGCTCCGGACATTTGCGCCACAATCGTTATAAAACTAGGGATCGAATTTTTAAGGAGCAAAAAGTGCTAAAAAAATAGGGACCTATTAGGGACCAAAAAAGGGGCCAAATAGGGAGGAAAAAATAGGAAGAAAAGTAGCCATATAGTGAAAATAGGCAAAAAAATTTTTGGCTTTTAAGAAAGAGATATCTCTTGAGCTTTTCCCTACCATTCCAAGTCTTTAAAAAAAAAATTATAAAAAAAAACCTATGGACATATGTTTGATCTAATGATCTTCAGTGGAAATCGCTCTTAGAATGTATCAAAATGCTGCTGGAACGGAATTATTCCTGGAATTACGTCATAACTCTTCAGGTTGGTTATAAATAGAGTATAAGATTTCTAGACCAGTGTTACGTACCAGTAGATAGGGGGTACGTATAGCGTAGTCACAGTAAAATACCTGAAAGTACGGTACGTGAGTTATGACGTTTAGTCAAAAAACACCAGTAGCATGTATCACGTACTTCATGTCGTGTCCATAACACGGGAAATTTCATAAAAACACGTGCCAATTTACGCACCGTACTCGAGTATTACACTATAACGTAGTCACCTACTAAAAGCGCTTAAAAAACTGGTACGTAAATTACCACGTGTAGTCAAGAAAACCAATAGAAGGAATCACGAACTTCATGAACTTCGTGCACGTATTACGGCACGTGTTTGAATTCTAAGTTATAAATGTGTTGAGGTTAGTCATATTGGTCATGTCGTCTTCGGCGGATTTATTTTTTTGGGACATCTGGACAAGGGCCTTAGGCGCGAGGGTTTAAAAGGTTTGGAAATGTTTGAAAAATCTAAAACCTATGAAATTTTTGCACCAAATGACCCCCTTCTACATTACAGTATAGAAAAAAATTTCAGTATAATAATTAGCGACCTATTGTTGTCAAAGATTGTTTCATAATTATAGCCGTGGCGCGATACTTGGGGATCAGGTTATACCTAATTAGAAAATAGGTAACTTAAATGTCACTTTTATCTTGAACCAACGAGCATATTGTATTCTATGGTCCATTAATTTACTTAATTTTCGGAAATTTCAGAATTGGGATTTTCAACTGAGGACCAACGAAGAATTGGTCCAAATTTTCGAGTGGCTCAATGGCACAAATGACATACAATACACACATGTCGGGTCACATCGTATAGATTTCCGCCATTACAATAACAATTGGACCCTGGCACATTTGCACCTCTTCAAAAACGGTGATCCTAATAGTGTTATATCGTTACAAAAAAATGCCAAAAACCCCAATACCACTTTTTCGTAAGACTTGTCAGACCGAAAATATAAAAAGCAACTTTGCGGAATTTTGTGCGCTATCTTTTTCTATCTTTTGATCTCTTTAGTTTTTCGAAATTTCGAACAAAAAATTCGAAATTTTATGAAAATTGAGGGATATTTCGAACTTTTTGGCCGAATTGCGAAAACTAAAAAACCGGCAGATAGAGCATAAAATTCTGAGCAATTTTGTCGCTGGAAGGTTTTGTCTGGCAAGCGTTTTAAAAAATGTTTTTGGAGAATGTATTGGATTTGGCACTTTTTTTATAACGACCCAGCAACTAGATCCCCTCTGGGCCCGTAGTAAAAGACGAGGGGAACTTTCCCCGGGGAGCCTTCCCCAGGGAATCTTCCCCTGATTTTGGTAGTAAAAGAAATAGGCAGTTTCCCCCGATTCCTCCCTCAAAACTTCTCCGGCGGGGAACCTCCCCTCTCTTCATTCGCCTATTAGGGTGATTCCCCTGGGTGCTGGCAGGGGAACTTTTCGAGGGAAGGTTCCCCCGAAATCGGGGGAAGGTTCCCCGGGGAAGTGTCTTTTACTACGGGCCCTGGAAGAGGTTGGAAATAAACCCACGCTGGAGGGTCTAATATAGATGATTCATAATCATCGCTGCAATCAATTTAATTCATTTCACAGAATCAAAGAATCGAGAGCGCGGGACAAATATATATGACGGGTCATTGTTGGCACTGAAAAAATCAAAGGGCCAGGTCCAGGCTAGTCTTAGCAGGTTTACTTAAGTAATTTTTAAATGCAGACAGATGGAAATTTCCGAGAAATATCTTATATGAGAGGTCGGTCCCACCCATTGGAGTGGGGTTGAAAAATTAGATACAATTACATACCAACCCGCGGAAATCGTAATAAAAATTAAATATTTTTCGAAAAGTCATTTTCACTATTACCTAAAATATTTTCTAGGCAAGGATAAGATTTTTTGTGATCGGTAATTTCCCAAAAAATTATTGGGCAAATTCATTTATTCAATTTAATTAATATAAATTTCAATAATTTTTTTCCTATTAATTAAATAAAAAAATTCTACGGATAGATATAATTTATTCGATGTCTGACTCTTAAACACCCATGGTGACTACAAACACCAAAAATTGGATACGTTAAATGCTTGCAAGACAAAAAATATAAAAGGCAAAATTATGCATTAATAGCTAGAGATCGACATTTTGAGAAATCCACTATCAGTAGTACAAAGTATCAGTAGTCGAGGAGTACCATTATACAGTACTCTGTATAAAAAGCACTGGAAAGAACTGAACTGGTTTTAACACTGATAGGCGAAAATACCAGTGACAGTACCCAGTAAAACTGGTAACCACTGTACAGTGCCACTGTACTTGTCGATCTCTATTAATAACAATTCTATTGTAAACTGCGGGTTAAAACGACTCGGAAAGCCCGAAAGGGTGAGTAAGGGCGGGGGTACAAGACCGGAAAATGACCGCTGGAAAGATGTGCGCTCGTAGCTCAGTCGGTAAAGAGCATCCCACGGAATGGGTAGGTCATGGGTTCAAGTCCCAGCGGTCGCCCAACATTTTTCCATGTCATTGACTCCATTCTGACATCAGAGCATTTGCGAAATGGCTGATTGACGATCTGAACACGACGCCGATGTTGGACCAGTTGAACAGATACCCTGGAGTGGTCTTGGACGAAGTTTTCATTCCAACATTGGCGGCCAATGAGTTCCTGCAGGCTCCAGGGGGATTCACCCACCATTGCTTCAACAAAACTTTGGCACCGGGCCTTACAAGGTTTCAAAAACTTAATGTTGTATACAAAAGAAAAGAGGCCTTAATATTAGAGAGAATACTGTATTTGCCTATTCTAAATGGTATTTGCCGTTAAATATCAAAATAGAATTTAATTAAATAATAAATTCGAATAACGAATTTAGAATAAAATGAATAACATTTATTGAGCGAATACATAAATATCCAATTCATGATAGAATTGGGGTACTTATTCAATAACTCAGAAATTGGCAATTTTTTAAAACTAGAATTCATTTTTTCTAAAAAAAATATTCTATTCTAAAAATAGTCAACAAACTAGGAAATGATGGGTGTTCAAAATAATTGGCTATTGCAAAGAATTTACAAAAATAACTTTTATTCTGGGTATTCTTTGATATATTCAATTCTTTTTAATATATCCCTAATTATTTCAAATTAATCGGGTTGATTTCCATATGTTTCTATTTAATTTATTTCCTTCTGCTAAAACCCGGATTCTGTTGACGCGAATTCACTTAACACAGGTTAGAGATGATGTTGATTGATTAGAGATGATGTGGATTAAGGGGAGCGCTTAACCAAAGTTAGTGGAACGAGTTACCGTATTCTCTCTACTATAAGCATCTCTTCTATTATAAACACCCCATAAATTTTTTACTCATTATTGAGAGAAATGAGCTCGAAATTAGAAAAAGCTTTTATTATGATTTTTGGTAAAAAATCGAAAAAGAAACTCATTAAAAAAGAACCTGAATTTTTTGGATCAAGGTTTGAAATTAATCTCGGGTGAGTATCGAATCAAAGTATGTATTGAAAAAAGGTTTTATGAAAATAGTTAGAAATTTTTTATGAAAAGATGCCTTAAAAAATCTAAATTTTAGACCCCTTTGAAATTGTGCCCAAGATTGGTTGAAAAATATAAGCACCCTCTCTATTATAAGCACCCCTTGGAGGGACATTGAAAAATATAAGCACCGGTGCTTATATTTCAGAGGCCGTATGCAAAAACATAAAAATGGGGAAAAGCCCCCGAAATATGGGGAAATTTCCCCATTTCTGTATGAGAAGTAAATCCCCAAACTTTCGGCCTCAAAATATTTCCCCTTATGCAAAGAAAAATCCTCATAATTTTTTGAGGATTTTCCCCCATTTTTTCACCTTGTTTTTTAGGTGTGAAATTATTCCCCCGATTAGTTTTCCATTTTTAATTTTATTTAAATTAAATGGTGCTAGATCGTTACCGCTAAAAAACATGGGGCGTTAAAAAAGCTGTAGTCTGGCCTAAAACTTTTTTGTTAGACTTGTTAGACAAAATGTATAAAAGGCAAAAATGTGCAGAATTTTATGCTGATTCGAATGGTATAAAAATTTTTCCGAAATTCTAACAAAAGTTCGAAATAACCCCTAAAATCGTATTTTTCAGTATTTTGGGAAATTTTCGAACTATTTTTTAGAATTTCGGAAATTTTTTATACCATTCGAATCAGCATAAAATTCTGATCAATTTTGCCTTTTACACTTTTTGTCTAACTAGTCTAACAAAAAAGTTTTAGGCCAGAGTATAGCATGTGGTGGTTTTTTTAACGTCCCAGCACCACATTAAATTTCTCTTGTTTTAGATATACATACACTCTGGGATGCTCACGAAAATAAAAATTTCGCTAAGAGATGTCGAAGTGGAGAGTTTCGACACGGAATATGTATTTTTGGCCTTGAGGAATTGGAATCCAACCTTCTAAACAATCCATTCATGTTCCTCAACAAAGTGCAGCCGAAATTTGACGCGGATGTGATACAATGTTGGCATGAGGAAATCAGAAACCGCACTGACAACCACAACTGGAAGAAGTATCTGCCCCGGGCCGAACTATACAGGGAACTGCCTCAGGTATCAAAATTATCATAAAACCATAATAATATTACTAGGTGGGTGCATAACCATATGCTAGAAGAGGGAAAGAGGGTGCCATTCCCGACACCCTTTGAACTATACCGCTAAAATAGTTCAATAGGTTTGGGCTTTAACATTTATTTACATAAGCCGATACCGATAGCTTTGAACTATACCGCCAAATAGGTTTAGGCATTATGTTTACATGGCGGCAACTTCAAAGGGTTTAGGAGCCCGATCGGGAATGGCCCCATAGGTTTGGTAAATGCGTGAAACCGGATTAACGGTGACGGTCCCCGGGGGTTACTACTGACATATATAAACTACTCAGAAATCCCTACCGATCAGTCATATTCACTATTTATTAACTATTTATTGTTCTCAATATTTTAATAATCATTTTTGTTGTATTTTTGTTTCCTTATTTCAAATAAACTGTTATTTTCTCTCTTTCTCAAAACTGCCGGGGAAAAACATTTATTTTTTATCCTAAGGTTCGCTTCAATGAAATTCTCAAACGTGATGGCCATGTGAACATGGAGCAATTCAATTGTACTTATAAATATTTGGAAGAAGTCAAATATGGACAAGGATGGTTCTATTGAGGTTTATGAAAGAGAAGAAAAAGATTTTGCATCAATTATAATATAGCAAATAGTCGCGTATAAACTAGGGTAGATCGGGATCCCGGCCGATTTTCGGGATCGGGATTTGTCGGAGTCGATCCCGATCCCGGATCCCGATTGCAATTTTCGGGATCGGGATTATCCCGAAATCCCGAGATTTTTTTCGGGATTTTCAAAAAATGGCTTAAAAATGCAAAATTTTTTAAAGAAAAATTCAAAAAGTCGAAAAACAATAATAATTAAAAATTTCGTATCCATTAACTAGACAAAGTTGAAAGGGAGCCGATCATTTGGGCAG
>LDKF01001307.1:0-26629 GCA_001026735.1 Rotylenchulus reniformis
AGATTCATACTATTTTTTTAGTAATCACTGTGGGTGCCTGCAATTCTGAGGAATACTTATGCGACGAGTCAGCATATCAAGAGATGAAGGCAGACTGTGAAAAAGTGCTCGGCAAAACATTGAAGTGCCGCACGTGCAACACGAACTTTTGCAACGTGCAGGATGGGGATGACGACAGCAGCGAAACTAGTGCTGGTGGCGGGGAAAGCGGCAAGACCAACGGTCGTCCGGCGGATGGTAAAGGCGGCAAGAGCAACAATCGTTCGGATGGTTTGGACGGCCAAATGGTGATGGTGGTCATGGGGGTTGTGGCGGCTCTGATCAACTTGTACACCGGACCCGGGCACTACTGCTGATAGTGATCAACTGAAGAGAGAGGAGAGCAGAACACTGAGATTTTTCTAATCAATCTTTTCATATCCTTGTTTTTATTTTTTTAATATTTTTGTAATTCATAAGTCCGAAGTTGATGGATAATAAATGGCAAATTAAATTCAAAAAAGGCAAGGACCATAATACGGGCAAAACCTGTTGAACATCCAATACATCATAAGAATTTTAAAAATCTTAATTTTTGACCTTCAAAAACAATTTTCACTTAGATTATTTATCTTTTAATCTTGACACTATTTCTCGTCATTAGCTTTGATGTTCCGCCAAATTTTGTTTCCATTCCCAAATCAACTAAATTTTTAACTTCGAGAAATAAGTATGGTGATGATTCCGATGCTTTCAGGTAATGATTCAGCTGAATTCAGCTGAATTTTAAAAATAAAAAAAAATCAAAAAAAATCAAAAAAATCAAAAAAATCTAGTTTTAGCCTCGAACTATCGCCTTTATTTCAAATAAAATCAATTTTTTGGTGTCGAATTGTCGTGACACCAGAATTTTGGATTATATACAAATTTGGTTATACATAATCTCTTATAATAATCTCTTAACTTACCGTAAAACCCCTATATACAACTGATCCATTGATCGTCATTTTCCGATCAAGCACAATGACCGTTATAGGTAGGGCCATTCCAGGTACAACCGGTGTCTTCACATTCATTCCAGCGATCAGAGTCGAACAGGCTTTGATAACAATGAATTTTTTGTAATAATAATTACAATATTCCGGAATATTCCCAAAAATCAAAAAAGTCGAATGTCAGAAAAAGTCGAATGTCAGCCGAAGGATTTTCTATTTCTGAAAAATTTTCGGTTTACATTAGTTCAAATTTTTTGAACCGTCTCCGACTTTCTATTTACAATTTTAATCCTTAAGTTACAATTGCGATGTTTATTGTTACTATTTTTTTTTATTTTTTTAATAATTGATATTATTTCCAATAGGATAAATTTTAAAAATACAAAAGGTTGGGTCACTTTTAACTTTTTTTTTGTTAAAAAAGTTTGAAATGCAAAATTTTATAAGTTCAAGGTATAAAAATTCTGTTCTTTTTCAGTTTGTGGTGAAAATACTTTTTAATTTATTGGGCTTTATTATTCTCAACTTGCTTTTGTAAGGGTTGTAACTCTCTATAGTGTATGATTCATTTATCGGAAATTTGATGGGTTGCAAATGCAGAGTTTCCTTTCAAAGGGCATAAATGTATTTTATATGCTACAATAACGGGAATGTTTAAAAATTATGCAAAAATTAGAATATTTTTTAATTTTATTTTTTTTAAACGAGCCTTTCGCTTTCCGAATTAAAAAAAGCAAAAAATTCATTATAATAAGTTTTTTTCTCCTTAAATTACGGGTAAATTTACAAATAAATATAAGTGATAATTAATCAATTTACTAATTTTTAATCCTTTCATTAACTTTGCGTTGTGAATTTACGTAGCGAAATATTATGAATAAATTATTTAACCAGCAATATTATGGGTTGCAATTTAAGAAAATTATATTTTATAGAAATAAAAACATCTGAAATATGTGCTTTACATTATTTGTTAAAGATGCACCAAGTTGCGAAAAGATGTTGCGAATTTTTAAAAATTATAAATTCTCAAAAAAATCTAAAACTAAAACCAATTCAAACACCAGAAGATGATTGAAAACAGATAAGTAAAACATTTTTATCACATAATGCGATTTGCCCTAGGCCCAACGTGCTTCCGATCAGGTGTCGAAATTATGGATTACGGATTGCGGATTAAGGAAATTACGGGGTTTTTTGGGTTACGGATTACGGTTTACGAGTTACGGAAAAATTTTTCTTGTACTGATTACGAATTACAGATGAAAAAAATCCGGTAACGTCCACCCTGAGTTAGAAAATTAATTTAAAATCATGAATTACATGAATTTCAAGGAAATAAAAAAGGTGAATTTCACTACAGGAATTTCATCTTTTAATTCCTCGGTGAGTAGGACAATTTATTTATTATCAATTTTTTGGATAAATGGTTCAGTTTTTTGGGGAAAATATCTATAAGTTAAGCTATTTTTAAAAAAATCCTCAAAATTCTTTGTCACTAGGAAATATCTATTTGCGTGAAATATTAAAATATATTATATATTATAAAGGACAGGAATTGTTCGCAAAAGAATTTATGAAAAAAATCAATTTTTGGAAAAGCTAAAACAAAAAATAAATTGAAAAAATAGATAGCAGAATGTCTATGGTACGAAACGACTAAAAGAAAAAGATAAATAAAAACAAATAAGTAATTAAAAATTAAACAAGAAAATAAATTTTTTCATTACTAAATAATAATTAGAGAGTATTTAAAACAGCCTAATTTGTTGGATGAATTTAAAATTGCACAATTTAAACAATGTTTCATCCTAGATAATCTCACTGTTTGGCTTTTAAAACATCACAATGAATCATCATAATTATTTTATGATCAAATAATAATTTATCTATTGATATAAAAACTGCTTAAGTTGAAAACCTATAGAAAAAATTGTTTCATCTAATTTTAAACCTTGTAGCCCATGGGTAGAAAGCGAGAAAAAACAACAAAAGCAAATAAGATCCAATGAAATTTAAAAGCTCCAGATTTACGATCAATATATTCCTATGTATTTGCAATATAATATTTCAACTTTTTCTGTCAAATAAATTATTTGATTTTTTCTGAATTATTTCTACCCAAAAAAATTTATAACTATATCTTTTTAATATATAAATTGTATTATGGAGCATCATGATCTAAAGAATTTTGTCATAAATATAATATTCAAAACCTATATTTAGATTCATTCTAGTTTCATGTACTTTATTATTGTTCAAAAATCATTTTTCTTTTATGCATTTAATATCGAATATAATTTTTTCATAATTTATATATAAATATTTCCTTTTTTTCATAGTTTAAATTAAACATTCTCTATTAGAATTTATATAAAATCAATTTCTTTCAATATATTTCAGGCAAATAATTTTTAAATCGCACATCTAATTACTTATTAGTACATAGCTATTATTTATAATATTATTTTTATTATTTATTATTATATATGGAAGGAGGGGGTGGGGTAAACGATAAAAATTATACTCGCCCTAAGTAGTGATATAGAGTACAAAAACTTTGCATGTTATCTTTTGGTCTAGTAAACTTAAAAAAAGTTTTCGGCCAGATAGTCACAAGTAGTTGTCCTTTTTTAAGCCGTGTTTTGCTTTTCGAGTTTCTACTTAATGGGTAAAGGTACTCAGTTTCAGTCTCGGGTACATGTGCCACACTTTTTTGAATAATTATTTGCAACTTGAATGGCACAATGGCACCTTTTCTGGGCGACTGGAACTTCCGGATCGGACTTTTTCACCCACGTTTTAGGTGATTTAATAAAATTTTAATTCAAAAACTATAGAAAAAGACATATTTTCTCCTCATATACTTAGAATACTTTGCCCAGTGGGAACAAGAATTCGTTCTCGTTATCGTAGGTTTGATTTGCTTGTACGACATTTGCGGCTCTCGCTATAGCTCAGTTCAAACCAAAGCTAGAGAAATGTTTTTATTGCCAAAAAATAGAGCCAAATAATGCTCGAATTAATCCACTGAAAAAGGTTATGGTAAAAATAACAATTTTGACCAATTTATATTATTCTGGTCATAATTTTTTTTTCACAGTGGACCTTTTTGGGTAATTTGACTCATTTTGCAGCTAATTTTTGTTCTTTTTTTGACAACAAAATCACTTCACTATGCTTCGTTTCAACAAGTTATAGCGAATGGGCTGCAAATATCGTGGCCACAAATGCCGCGATTATGTCCGTTCATTTCTATAATCAACTTTTCTACCCTTCACTGACTGAGCGGAGGAAAAAGCCGAATTTTTCACAATCGAACCTATCCATAATCATCAAAATGACATAGTAGGGGCAGAAAAAACTGCTCTTTCTGATCATATAGTCAGTCATTTCAAAAGGCCCTATGAATTATGGCTTGGGCCGGAATTTCACCATGGTCAGAAAAACGCTGATTTTTGGGCGCCTAGCGGTCCAAATCAACAAAATTTCTCATATAGGGGAAAATCTCCGGGGCATTTTGAAACCTCGTTCTATGGACTACTTTTTTGCAGAAAGAGAGAATTTTCCAACAGGACTCTGCACCAGCCAACAAAGCTCACAAAATTCAGACCTGGTGCCGGACCCATCTGCCCCGGTTCATATCATCTGAAGAATGACCTCCATATTCCCCTGATCTGAACCCGATGGATTATTCCATCTGGGCTATTTTGGAGGCCAGGGCCTGTGCTACTTCTCATAAAAATTTGGAATTGCTCAGCCTGGCCTTTCTTAGAGATTGAGCCAAAACCATTACCCATTAGATAATGTTTTAGGTGTTATGTTTTCGAAAAGGTAAAAATCGCGTCAATCTTTTGCCTTTTGTAATAAAAAGTAATGTGACGATCATATATGGTGTGTCCAATTCCATGTGCTAGACGTACAAATTACGGGATTTTTTTGGGTTATGGATTACGGAATCCATAAAAAATCTTTGGTTATGGATTCTGTAATTTAATAAAAAATTCTGCACTATTTTGAAAAAAAGCTTAAACCCAGAAAAACCCATCAGTGCATATGAGTATTTGGATTAATTTTTGTGCAATTGGCTTAGCAGATTGAATGTTTTGGTGATTATAAAAAATAATCAAAACATAATACGATTATTGGATGGATTAACTATCTAGCTAAAAAGTTAGTTACTTCCGAAAAATGAGTCTTTTACGGAGAACATGAATGAAGAAGACGAATCTCTTTTTGCCTGGAGAATGACTTTCGATTGTCCATTCTTTTTTTTGATTGGTCCATTTTTTTGCCTGGAGAATAAATTTGAATTTTTCCCTATGAATTGGTGATGGGAATTGTCATCAATTTTGGCTTTGAGCTCTTATGATAAACTTACCATAAACCTCTCTCCAATTAGGAGCCCATTATTTTTTTGAAAAAACTGAACACGGATCCCCGACCAGGATTTTAGGTATACCCCAATTTTTGGGGGTTTTCCCGCCATTTTTTTGATGCCAAGAAAATTTTTACCGAGGAATAGAGATAAGAGAGGTTAAGGGTGTATTTTTGGTCAAAAGCCCTTTTTATGGATGTATTTTTTGCTAATAAATAATATTGCGGAAAAATGAATTCTAACAAAAATTTTCCAATTTTGTCAAAAAATCACCAATTTTTTTTCTCATTTTGATAAATTTACACAAAAATATTTTTTTGAAAAATATGGTTGAAAAATAAGCCGCTCTCTTCTATTTTGGAGGTGGGTTAGAATATAAGACCCCAGGAGGTCTTATTAGAGCAAAAATACAGTAAACGTGATTATTTTTTTACAGATTATTATCGTTTTCCAACCATGGCATAAAAACTTACAATTATTATAATTAGGGCCTGAAAAAAGACATATCAAACCCAAATTATTTTTACTTAGGAATTTCAAGCCATAGTTATTCATCCGCCCAAGTTTATATAACTTCTTTAGTTGATAGCAGATTTATATCAAATTTGGCCCAAAATAAAACTTAATGGGTTCTTATAATCCTCTAAATTTCAGATTTTCCGGAATTTCAAAAAATTTAACAAAAATCCGCCTTATAGTTGTTCGTATTAAGTTAGAGCACGCATGTAGGATGACTATCTTATCTTTTAACACCAAACTCAGTTTTCTAGGTTGTACCTGGAGAAAGTTAAAATATCTAGGGGGTGGGGAAATGATGTGCGCCCTTCTTTTTTGTACTTAATTAAAATTATTGGGTTTTTAATATAAATATTGGCCCTCTGCTGATATCCTTTAGTCCGATTTTTCCCTTTTCATTTTATTTGGGAGAAGTAACTAGGTAATTGCAGGGGGTTTCCTTTTTTTGGTAACCAAAATAAGGAAGGAATTTACATTATGATCACTAGTTTCTCGCATTTGAGAGTTTTTTTTGTTTTTGCTCATCATTAATTGAGCACACGTACTGCAAAATGTCATAAAATGGCAAATCCATTTTTAAAATCCGACGTTCCATTTGCTAATTTTTTAAATTTTACTTTTTTTATTTTTTCTTCCATTCATCGATAGATTGCTTTAAATAATGAATTTATATTAAAATTTTTGAAAATATAGAAAATATGCTAACCTTTTTCATAGAAATGATAATAATTGGATATCTATTGTGGAGCTTTTTCGATGAGAGTATAATACCAAATTTTACCTGATTAAATTTAGATTTTAATATTAATAAATTTCAGCTTCAAGAAAATATCAGATATTTAAATCTGACAAAACATTAATAATTTAATTATACCAGAAATTTCATATCAATATCCATAAAAATAATTCGTAGCAAATATACAATACTTTTTTTTCTGGATAATATTTTATTTATATTTTACTAACATTATAACTTATTTTTCTATATCCAGATGAACATTGACAATTTGCCAGATGAAATTTTGGTTCGTTTTTTGGGCATTAAAATTTAAAATTTTGCACTTTCAGTCATTGATCTTCAGTTTCATAGATAGTTATGGAGACAGGACCAGACTCGAGCGAGTTTGTCGGCAATGGCGCAAAATTATGTCGAAAGACGAGTGGAAACAAATTAGCCGAATTGAATTGGTCTGAATTTTTAAATTATAACTTAAATTATCTTTTTGGTTGTTGTGTCAAAATTATTGTGAGCCGATTTTAAATCGATATGGTGCTTATTTGGTCGAGTGCATTTTTTATGGGGTGGAGATTGAACCCAGCACGGTCTGAGACATCTTAACGATGCAAAGTTTTATTTTATTTTTCAGATCCATCTTATTTCCAATCATCTTCCCGTACTAAAGCATTTGGATTTTCGTCGTTCTGAATTAATTGAATTCGATACATCTGTGCTGTTGAGAATGATCCAGGGACTTGGTACTCGTCTTCGTTCCTTGAGTTTTTCTTATATGGTTTGTTTTTTGGGGTATTATCTGAAAGTTTTTTTTAATTTCCATGCGTTTTTTACGATCATGATCATCTGACATTTCCTCAAAAAACATAACTTAGCATTTGCTTCATTTTAAGTCATCAAAAAATTTTGATTTCCGATGCCCAATTCCAATTTAAATGAATCATTTTTGCAGTTTTGTGGAAAGAGTGATCCGAAGAGTATATAAAATTAAAATTTTCAAAATATTTAAATTCTGCACTAAGTAAATGTTAATGGGAAATAGTTTGTACATATTTTCCAAAAGGATGTTAATTTGAGCTTTTTAACTAATTAAACACAACATGACAAATCCACTGACACATACAGACAATTTTTCAACTCCAAAAAACAGGTCTAGTCCAATTAGGGGTCCCATGGAATTTTAGGTGTCCAATCAGGGTGACCATCTCCAAACACCAAAAATTCGGTGCCAGTCATAAAAAATCCGGAGAATCCTGGATTTTTCAAAATACAGGAAAACCCGGCACACTTCAAAAACCTTTAAATTCATCAATATATAAAATATTCTGTATTTCATATTTTCTGCAGTAGAGATTTTTTGGGTAAATTGGTGGATTGCATAAGGAATTTTATCATTTTTGATGAATTATGGGTACAGTTCATAAAACCCCAAGTTCATAGGAACCCAAAATCAGGGATCTTATGTATAGCAAAAAACAAATATATGCATAATTTTATGCTCTATTTTCTGTTTCGTTTTTGGTTTTTGAATTCCAAGAAATTTTTGATTTTTTTAGAAATTACAAAAACGCGAAAAATCGTGTTTTTTCAAAAAAAAATCATTTTTCAGAGAAATTCGAAAAACCAAAAAGACTAAAAATAGAGCATGAAATTCTGCATAACTTTGTCGCTGGAAGTTTTGGTCTAACAAGTTTTAAAAAAAGTTTAAGACTTTTGGGTTCAAATTATCTTGAGCTTGATTGAGTTAAATCCCATTTTAATTGTGTCAAATTTGAAAATTTAGACCCTTTTCTTAAGAAAATTGGCTTTTTGGATCAAAAATAATAAATTTAGAAAAAGTCAAAATACCGGAATTTCACCGCATCGAAAGAAAAACCGCGAAAAAACCGGGAATGGACCCCTTTTTCCCGGCAAATGCTGGGTTTCCCCGGTAAAATGATCACCTTGGGTCCATGAATTTTTAAGGATCCAATCAAATTTTTTAGTAATACCTACTCAAGGAACGTTTTTGTACCAAAAAATAATTTTTCAAAAAAGACGTCGATTTCTTCTATTCATGTGTTTTTAAGGTCATGAAATCCTATTCTGACGTCAGATCTGAGCTATTACCACGTTTGACGTGAGAGAGAGGAAAATGTCATGGCAAAAGAATCGATTTTTTTATAAAAAAATCATTCGACCCCTAAAAGTTCATAGGACCTCTAAAAATTTGATTGGACCCTTATAATTAAATGGTACACCTAAAAATCCATGGGAAGAGTCCATGGGAAACTCAAAAGTCCATGGGACCCCCAAGTCCATGGGACCCCTAAATTGGATTAGAGCCAAAAAAGAACTATTTAAAATGATTTGAAAAAAGCAGCGTTTTCTACGCATATGTATTGCCAAATCGAAAACAATTCTACATTCTACGATTCATGAGTCCGACGACGAAAGACTTATTTTATTAAATGATAAGGGATTGCGGATCTGTACTTAAAAACATGATTGAATAAAATTTCAAAAATTCTTTTATTTTTTAACTTGAATATGCTGGATTTCATTTCGTATTTGATTTTTTTCAGTTTTATGAATATGAGCTGAACTATTTCTTCTTTTGCCATTTTCCTCGTCTGCAACACATTGGTCTCGACCAGTTTAGCGACTATCTCGATATTAGCTCTATCCCCATTCGGATTTTCGCCGATCTTCGTTCACTATATATGCGCACTTATGTTGCGTTCAGGTAAAGCAGTACGAAACTAAAGGTCCGAAACTTGCAGATAAATGCGCCTATTTGAATTTCTTTATTTCATGTATAATTTACTATCAGGAAATTTAAATTTTAAAGTAAAATTGAACTTCAAAATTTAAAAAAAAAGTTTTAGAATATTTGGTTCGGCGTCTTTTTTGAAAAATTAATTTTTCGGCACAAAACGCACCTTGAATAGGTATTACCTAAAAGTTCGATTGGACCCTTAAGATTCATGGACCCCTAAAAATTTTATTGGACCCAAGGTGACCATTTTACCGGTGAATTTTTGCTAGGAAAAAGGGGTCGGTCCCTTCCCGGTTTTTCAGGGCTACCTATTTTGTTTCTAATTTAAAATAATTTTTTACAATATTTTCTCTTTTAATAAGCACACAATTATTTTTGTTATATTATACTCTCTCAAAATTAATATTTCATATTTATCTCATATTGAAAAATTTTGATAATAAATAAAATAATTTTATTTATGTAATTGCATTTTTATTTTTACAAATTATTAAAAAATAACTTTGGCGGTTGCGGACAAACGACATAGCACCGAATTCCACCTTTGGAAAATGCTATTTCTACCCTCTCTTTTAGTCTGGATTTGGAACAGATGCTATCAAAAGTACAGAAAGATTGTCCAAAGCTCTCGGCCCTCTACTTAGACCAGAGGTGGTATCGAAAATTTTCAGAAAAAAGGACAGCAAGGGCCAAAATAAAGGATTTCACTGGGGAAAATCCTCAAAATAAAGGACACTTTTAAAAATGCAAAAATTCGCAAAAAAAAAACAATTTTATGCATCATATTTATCTCCACCGGTAATTTCCATGAGCAATTTGTTGTTTTTGATGAGAAAATCATAAAATTCTTGGCATGACAGATCATAATTGACTTTTACTTGGATAAGGCTCTTCACTGTATCGACTTTAAGCGAATTTCTCTTATCGGTCCATTGCACAGAGCAAAGTGAAAAGATACGTTCAACGAAGGCGTTTGATACGGGAACGGAGAGCACTTTGCCAATCAGACGGTTGAGACTAGGAAGTTCTGATTTAAAAATTCTAATCCATTTTTCCTCCGTGCTCAAATTCCGCAATGTTTCTGATGGAATTCCTGAAAAAATAAAGAATTTTTTTCATAAGTATCCAAAAAAATATTTTTTCTTTTAGGTGGCATTAGTTCCTAAAATTAAAAAATAATTGATAGATAAGTGCCGGAGTAATTTTTTGAACATTTAGACTTGATTTTTCTTAAGAATTTTGATTATTTTTGATCCCTTTTAAGTTTGGCATTTTGTTTTTTACTATTTTGGCCCAAATTTGAACAATATTTTCTAAAATCCCAAAATAAAGGACAAAAGGACACACATGGTCTGAAAAAAGGACAATCCTTTAAAAAAAGGACATCAAAATTTCCAAAGGACGGGACCCCTCCAAAAAAGGACAATCCTTTAAAAAAAGGACAGATACCACCTCTGACTTAGACATCCCAAATATTAAAGAAGAACATTTGAGTCAATTACTCCGAATTGTTGAGTTCAAACGGTTGTTTAGACCTCTTAACTATTATTTCTTTAATTTTCAATTCTTATTTTCAGTCTCCGTTTTCTGAGCATTGCCTTTGGCTACGTTGTGGACCCCGATTTATTGTGTTCTTGTTTGAACCATTTACCTCAACTAATTGGACTCCAAATGAAGCTACCCTTCAGCGTAAAATTTATTTTAAATTATCTTGATCAATTATGATTTCATTAACCCACAATTCTAATCAGTTAAACACAATAATTGACTATCTCCTTTGATCACCGAAAATCAATTATTTTTTGTTTATGTCTTGATTTTAGTAGGTGTATATGTTTTTTAAGTTTGTTTAAACTATTTTTTCAATTTCAATTACAGGTTTGTTTTTTGCATTCGCTTATTTTTCATTTCCATTAATATTTGCCTTTTTTGTAATTTCAGCAACTTTCGGCTGTATCTCGGTCCCCAACATTTCATGGCCTTATCCATCTGAATTTTTCTCTATATATTGACCATTTTGATAACTACGAAACCATTGGTCTCCTGACCAAATTCGCGCCGCAACTCCGTTCTCTCAGTTTGGAAATCCATATCCGATCGGATCAGACTCATGGAATTGGATGTGAAATTCAGAAACTAGCTCAAAACGGCATGCTGGAGGTTTGTTAACTATTTTTTTACTAAAATGGGCTGAGCTTTTAAGAATTCAAATTGCTTAATCTAATAATAAATTAAATAGAATATGTCTAATAATTGTTATTCCATTTTTATTAGTATTTAAATGTGCCATGTGCATCTTTTACAATGGAAGAGTTGTGCCAGCTAATCGAGATGTGCCCGGTTAGTTAGAGAAGGAAGAAAATCGTGGCGCGAAATTTGCGGACTTTTTTTTTTTAAACATATCTTCACTCGGCTCAAATGCAATTTTGAAATGAGTTTGGTGTCAAAAAATAGAGCAAAAAATTATCTACAAAATGATTCTTAAACTATGCGAATTGACCAATTGTGACAAAAAATTATGGCCAAATACTTAAATTGGCCAAGAAAATTTTTTTTGGTAAATAATTTTTCACAATGGTCAAATTCGAATGAGTCAAAGATCATTTTGAAGCTTATTTTTTGCTCTATTTTTTGACAATAAACTCATTTTTAGGGTTATGTTGGAACCAAGTTAGATTGAATCTGACGAAAAATTTTGGTCCGCAAATGTCGTATCACCCACCATAAAATTGTTTTTAAAGCATCTTTAATCTAACAAAGAGTGGAGAGAATTTGGCTATAATTTCTAAAAGCACAATAGGGGGTTAGATTTAAAAATTAGATATGAAAAGAAATCAAATGGATATTGGGAAATTAATATTAAGAGAAAACAAAATTTTTCAAGCCTTGTTATACTGGCATGATAGAGATCAGAAACATTTAAAATATTTATCAAACATATCAATTTTCTAAAAAACTATTCAGAATTTGCGCTCACTCGGTGTGCGATTTCGTCAAATTGAACTGCTTCCTGCTGTAGTTGCCAAGTTGCGACAAATTTTGGCGGATCAATGGCGCACAGGTACCCGGAAGCAATTGCCACTTCGGGTATGCATCAAGCTAGCATCCGAAAGATTTTTCATGAAAAAACGCATTTTGAGTAAAGGTTCGAAATTGTTTCACTAGCAAAGTTTTTTCGAAATTTAAGTGTAATTTAACACAAAAGAATTACATAAATTTTTCACAATAAGATTTTTAAAATTTATCTAGAGTAAAAAGATTTAGATTATTTACGCGCATTTGTAATCAACCGATTGGATTTTATATTTTATGGTATAATTTTTTAAATTTCTGACAAAAATCCCCTTACTAAACAGACAATCCATTCAGATTCATTTCAGGTTTGGATATATGATCATCCTGAAATTTCATGGCAAGACCCTTTTCTGTCCATCCATACAGTGGATGTTGGTTTTGTACCACCCAATCCGGTACTGGACGCGTTATTCCGAGACGAGGTGTTCAACGACAACGACGGTGGAGGAACGCCGTAGGCGAAAAGAAAAAATATATTTATTATTATTTTTTAAGGGAACGAAAAATGGCATTCAAATTATTTGTTTGATCTCTGACAGAATGATTTCAAAAGTGATCATAGGAATGAACTATTTCAGGGATATAATGGATAAAGTAGACCAAATTTTTTGTTTTTTTCCTAAATTTTTGGAAATTATAATGCCTAAAGGAATGTGAATCATATTTGTCCAAAGGGGTCAGACTATCTCCCCTCCCCTACTTCGCTGCTAATGGGGTCTACCATGGGTAACCAATTCGCAAGAGGCTCGGCCGGGGGAGTTACCAAAAAATTACCAAAAAACTGGGGGGGGGATACACCCCTAAAGATGAGGTCCCGGACCAAAATAGACCCCTAAAGATGAGGTCCCGGACCAAAATACACCCCTAAAGATGAGGTCCCTGAACCAAAATACAGCCCTAAGAACGGGGTACTCGAAAAGAAATACACACTAAAATTTTACCATGATGTGAAATGCTCGCATTTTTGATGAAAGAGACTACAATAGCGATTAATGCATTGATTTTGAAAATTTTTCCTTTTCCATATATAAAAAAAATATCAAATTTTTGGCTCTTACCCCCGGGGGTTATAATGCAGGGGGGGTTATATTTTTTAACCCCCCTCCAGAGGGGGGGTCTATTACAGGGGGGTTCAATTGCAGAGGGGAGGTTATAATACAGGTTTTATGGTAATTTATATTTTTGCATTTAAGCTCATTCGTGACAGACTACTACGCCTCAATTAATTGATCCTCGCATCATGATGATGAAAGCCGAGTTTCTGCGATAAATGTTCAAGATACATTTTTTGCATCATTCAAAATTCATGGGAAATATGTTTTTTCTTTATAAAGCCTTTTCTTATTAGAAAGCAGATTTACCGAACTCTAGTGATAGAATAGTTTAAGCCAGCATGTAGAAAATTGTGGAAGTACGCAGAAAGCTCTTAGTAGTAAAAGACTAAAAAATTTTATAACCCATCAAAATTTCCTTAATTAATGCTATATTAAAATTGAATTTTGAAGAATATAATAAAAACGAGGTTTTCAATACAATTTTAATAAATAAAATAATATTTTGAATTAAAGTATAATTAAATTTTATTATGATTTTGGCCGATTTTTAAGAAAGGGGGGGGGCTTATTTTAGAGAGAGGGCTTATTTTTTTTCGAACCCCCCTAGTGAGCAACATTAGGCATTTAAAATTGGGTATACGAGTAATAAATTTTTATAAATATATTTTTGAAAATTGAAAAAATGAAATAACAACAAAATTTTTAACAAAATTTGTCAGTTTAAATTTCTTTGCAATTGACAAAGTTGCAGGTTTTTTTCGAAGGAAATTACCGCTGTCACAAAACATTTATATAAAACTATTGGCCAAAAATTTTCGTTTTATTGAAATAAAAAAAAATTGGGGAAACTCTCTATACAATCCATCGAAAGGCTCCGATATATGGGGCATAACAACCAGAGAATTATATTTGACTTTAGAAAAATGTCTAACTCCCGCTCAATTGGTTGAGATTTTTAAAATTTACCGCAAAAATAGTATAATTCCTTCAAA
Organism: Rotylenchulus reniformis; assembly: GCA_001026735.1. NCBI lineage: Eukaryota > Metazoa > Nematoda > Chromadorea > Rhabditida > Hoplolaimidae > Rotylenchulus > Rotylenchulus reniformis. The sequence continues at coordinate 14,482 of LDKF01001307.1, forward strand.
GTAATGAAGATAGTAGTAGTACACCCCGTACGTTACGGGAACCTGACACCATTTGCTCTGCATCACCGATCGGCTAATGGCTACATAAAGGGAGCGTGACCGGAAAAAGCGTCAGTGGAAAATAATAAAAAAAAGCAAAAAACAATTAAAAATAATATCAGCTTTGAAAAACATGAACTTATGAATTATATAAAATAAAAATTTATTTAAATTGAGAATATTATGAATCAGAATGATAAGAATATTTTTAGCAAAAAATAAAATCATTAAATTTGCAGCTAATTTAATCATTTCTAATTTAAATTTTTTTCTAGTTATTGATATTATTTTTATACACTTATTTGCTTAATTTATAAATAAATTTTATATTACAATTTTTTCATCCAATAATTATTTTAAAATTTAATTTACATTTTTTGCTTTTATATTTTTATTATTTTCCACTGACGCATTTTCCGGGAGCCAAAGGGAGGCCCACGGGCTTGAGTATATGTTTGACACGGCGGTAGGATTCGATCTTGGTGGTAATGCAGATTTTCATTCACATCTTGCATCATCTCCCGCGGATTTCAACATCAATATTATCTTGATGAATAAGGTTTTTTAAAAAAGGCACAAAAACAGCGCCAAAAAATTGCAAAAGACACGAAAAATGATAAAAAGGCACCAAAAAAGATTCCTTTCTTTTACTATGGCCTAGGGGTGAGGTGAGGAGGTCGCTAGCGAAAAAACGAATTTGGAGAAAATTTCGTTTTTTTCTTATTAAAAAGTCGTTAGGTTAAAAAATTTGATGGATGTTATTAATTATTAAATATTTTTTGGAGGTTTGTGGTTCGAGAAATTTAAACTGACAAATTCCTTTTTCTAAATTGCAATTCATCACTCTTTTTGTTTAAGATTTTTTTCTCTTTTTATAATTCCAATGTTTTTTTCTACCTATTAAATTTTTTGGTTTCTTTTAACTAGAAATTGACTTTTTTCGACTCCACATGTCCAATCACCCCAGGGACTAACAAGATTTATCATTTTCAAAAATTTATATGCACATATAAAAAAATATTTCAAGGTGTTTTCAAGGGTGTTGAGCATGATTACACATCTTTTTTTATTGAAAATTATCACCGGACATAGGTATTTAGATCGAAGTCGAACAAAACATTTCATTTGATTTTTTAATTTTGTATCAAAGATTAGTTAGATCTGTTATTAAATTCGGATTAAACATCATAAACTTACCTTAGAGATGGCTAATTTTGGTGAAAATTTTAGTTTCGACTTTCAGTCTAAAAATATTCGAGAAATTATATGGGTGTTATCATGTTCAACACCTTCGAAACCCGATATTTATGTGCATAATTTACATCTATCTCATACTTTAAGAAAAAAAAATTAAAAATTAAACCTCTGTAATTCTTTTACAATTCAACACTTTATTTGAGGATTATAGAGCAGGGATGGACGTAATTACGGATTGTGGAAATTTTTTGCTACCATACGGATTTTTGCAAAAATTTCATAAAAATCCCTAAATTTAAGAACCATAAAATCGATTAATCATTTTTCATCGATTTCCTTCCACGTTCATAAAGTCCCCATGTTTTTTTTGTCAAAATTTCAAAAATTTTCTCCGGCCGTTTCTCTCTGGACCTCCGACACCTTTAATACAATGTCATTTCTTTTTTCTTTGATGACGAACTCCCGGTGCTGGGGCTTTAAAAAATAGTGTTGTAGTATATAATCTATTTATATTATAATTGAAATTTAGAATTATTAAGCAATGGTTTCTAAAATTTGGAAATATTTTTCAAAAGTGAAAGTGAACGGAGAAGATAAGCGAAAATGTCTTATTTGCGGTGCTCTTTTGTCTGTGCCTAAAGATTTTTCCACAGCATAAAAAGAGATCGCTCGTTTAACGGAAGAATGTTTACTGAAAAATGGTCTGAAAAGTAATTCGGTTATTGCCTATGTCCTAGTTGACGCTGCAAATATGCAAAAATCTTTCTTTAGAAATAAACAGGTTTTTAGATCATTAGATTGATTTAATCCAAAATGGTAATTTTAAAAAACTGAATCATTTTTATATTTAAAATTCAGAAAATCGAAATTTTGCTGAAAATCAGGAGATGGAAGAGAATATTGGTTTAGAAACGGAGAATGATTAATTGGAGAATGAAAATTCTATGGATATTGGTCAATTATACAAACATTTATTATAAACTAATTATTTTTAGACATTTGGGCCGAAAGAACAAAATCGCCAACCGCAATTTCGGTCCATTCAACTGCTTCACAGCGTGAATTATCGGCATCAATAAAAGTCACAAAAATTAAAAAATCCTTTCTTATGCTTTTTTAGGCTGAACTTGTTCATTTTACGCAACAACATAATTTTTAATCGCACAAAAAGACAGAGAATGTGTTCCATTGGTAGAAGAAAAAATGTACGGCATTTCCCCATTTAACTGGTGGAGCAAAGATTTTGCTTTCGATCCCCGCTACTTCAGTCAGTTCTGAAAGGGTTTTCTCAATGCCGGCCTTATTTATTTATGCAAATTCACTCAGAGACAGGAATTTTTTTATTTTTATTATTAATTATATATTAATTTTTCCATAGACTCGGTGGAGAATTGCAATGCACACCTGAAGCATTTGAAACTTTCCCCAATCCGGAAGAAATTGATGAAGATATTTATGAAAATGACATTATTGAATAATATGGCGATATAATTTTTTTCAAAACCGTAAAACTGGACGGTTAAGCGGGGGTCAGGCAAAAACCGGAACCGGTAACCGGGGGTCCAGAAACAGGTGAAACCGTAAACCGAGACCCGCGGTTTTTAACCGGTAGTGAACAACCCTATTTGAAAGTACCTATTTCATTCTCAGGTATTGGTGAAGAACATTCATTGCTTCAAATATGAATATTTGGTTGTTGACCGCAACAGTTTTTCAATTTTTATAATTCCTTTTTTTGTAGCCCATCTACAAATTCTTAATATCTTACAAGATATGGATAGAAATTAAAAAATGATAAAATTATTGGAGTTGGGGGACAATTTAGAAGAAAAAATAATTTAAAAAATTCCATTTTTTCATTTTTCATCGTTTATCATTTTTAAGTTGAATGTGATTTCCCCTATTTTCTTTCTCTGCTTTCATGTGATAAGACAGAGAAACTTTCACGTCACATTTGAATTTCATGCTCAAAGGATGGTTTTATTTTTCGGGTTTTATAATTTTTTTTAAATTCCCATTCGGCGGTATTCCCCATTTCTGGGTTGCCAGTCGGGATTACAACCACGCGAGACCATAGAAGGCCTCCTTATGTGGAGGGGGAGGGGGGGGGGGAGGGAGACATCGATCGTTAGGAATACGAGTTAGTAGATCACCATTTGCTCTGCATCACCGCTCGGCTAATGGCTGGGTGAAGGGATGTGCTCCCCACGGGCTTGAGTATATGTCTGCACGGCGGTGGGATTCGAACCCACGTCCCAGGATTTGTGTCCTGTGTGATAGACCACTACACCACGCCGCCGACATAAAAATTAATCTTTATTATACCGGTTTTTAAATATTTTTGTTGCTGGTAGGCTATGAACGCTTAAAACGACAAAGCTTCCTTTGTTTTGATTAAAAAAAATGCAGTACAACATTTTATGGGTTGAAAAATTGAAGGAAAAATTTCGAAAATTGTTGGGTTTTGGGACTGGTTAAGATCCTGGCAATTTAAGCGCCAAATTCCCTATCAAATTCGATGACATTTGATCCTCCCCGATTTGTTTGTGTTTTACTTTTTCATTCATGATTCACTTTCACCGATTCATATAATTATTCTGCTAATTTTTTTTTCTGCTAATAAATAGTTTATTATTATTCTATATTTTGGAAATCAATTCGTTAATTCGAATTACTATTTTATTATATTCTATAGTTTCGGATCTAATACACAACAAAAATTATTGTATATTTTTAATCGATTTTTTTGAAAAATTTCATTATAAAGCATGTCAGAGAATTTATTAAATAGAGCCCATTTTCAATAACATTGACTTTTTTTAGTCCAATCCTTCTAATCCTCCATTATTGGTCGATGGTCCGCTGCCACAGGGCTGTCACCAGAAAAAAATGGGGGGAGGGGGAGGTGAGGGAAGTAAACTGGTGCAAATTTTTCCGATGACCCCGTAGATTTTGTATCTTTACAAGGATGGATAGTATCAGGCTAATTTAAAAAAGGTTTTAAACATAGCTTAAAAATTATAAAAATTTCTCTCAGGGAAAAAGACACATGAATTGAACCCATGCCCCATGTCAAAACTTAACATGATTGTAATTTTTTAAGTTAATTTCAGTCTTTTAAAAGGATGACAACACACCGAATCAAAAAATAAATTTATCATTTTTCGTTAATTGTCTCCGGCTTTGTATTCTTCATATTCCTTTTGATGGTTTTTTAATTTCAGATGGTTGATCATTGCTGAGGTAGAGAAATCTTTGGGTGTAGACAAGTGTGCACCTCATATACCATAAGACATTTTCTCCTATCTTCCCTATTAATTTTGACTTTAGAAAAGGCTCAAAAAATAAACGTTCTGATTATTATCTTAACAATTCCAAAATTCTGACTGTCCAAAAAGATGCTTCCGTTCTGGACTTGGGTGTCTACTTTATTTCAGACCTAAAAAGGAAAAGTCGTGTTGAACAAATTCTTATCAAAGCTAATAAAACGTTATTTACCATATTAAGAGGAATTAAATCAAACAACCACAATGTTCTTATTCGACTTTATATTACATTTTGCATTTTATTAAAATTGCCTCTTAAGTTTTAATCCATTCTTAAAAAGTCATTGACTTGCTCAAAAAATACAAAAAATCATTTTGCGTATTGTTTACAGTTGCTTCCATCCGGGAACAATCCCCCCAGATTATTCAATTTTAAAATTCAAATTCGATTCTCTCCAAATTCGTAGATATAAGGCTGTCCTTACCCTTTTCCATAAAATCCTGCATGGGCAAGTAAAATTAAAAAATTGCTTTTCCATCAAAGAATCAAGAAAAAAAAATTTAAAAATTTCATCATTTTAAGGTAATTCAAAAATTTTTTTTATCAAAACTTTGTTGCTGGAAATGTTACCCAGCAATCCTTTTTTGTTTTATCACGACATAGCACCAAAAATATAAAATTACAAAAAGTTAATTGAATTGATTTATGGTAAAATGATTAACCAAAAAATGAAATAAATTGATAGGTGAATTTCCCTTTTCACAACTTAATAATAGTTCGGTGTCATCTTTCTCCTTTTTCTGACACGATTTTGATTGTTTTAATTGCATTCTGCTCCAATTGATCCCTTAAATTCACACGGACATCATCGAGCCGAGATTGCAACTTTTTGATCTTTTGGCGCATATCATTGTCCTGCATCTTTTCCAGAATATTTTCTAGGATATCCTCTGGGTCTGTTGAGAGACCATAAAATTAATTTCAAATAAAAAGTGCAAAATATTTATTGAAAGCAATTTTTAATTACACCTTAATGATAAATTTTGTTGTTTTGAAGTTTTTAATTTTTCGCAATTAAAATCTGATTTCAATAAATTAAAAACATTTTTATTATCCGAAAATCATTATAATTCATTAAAATAAATATTATTTCTGTTAAAAATAAGTTTCAAACTTTGTTTCAAGTATAAATAAGTCAAAATTAACAATCAAATTTTTTAAATTCTTATTAATAAAATTAAAACTAAAACTATATCATAGATATTTTTAAAAAATGTGCCTAGTTTATTTGGCTTTAGATTTGATTTTTTTAAATCGATATTTCTTAAAAATTTGAAAAATCAACCTTTATAATTTGTAAGTTATTTGCAGGCTAATAATTGGGCTACTATATTTTTGTTTAAATTTTTAAATTTCTGGACCAAAAGCTGGTCCCGGTTTCGGGTCCGGTCGCAATAAGTTCTTTTTAGTTTTTGAAAAATTCCCAATTCGTAAACCATAATAAAAAACATAAACATAAACTTTTTAAAGCTATTACTGCATGATTAAAAATTCATTTTCTATTTTTTTTACTCGGCAATGAAGCGCGTCAATAGATTCTGCCCATTTTGAAGAAAACAAATTTTGGGTTTGGCCCAAATTTTTTGAGCTCATCGGGCTTATACTCCGCCATCAATGTTGCCAATTCAGAATTCAATTTGTCCACCGTTTCGTTTAAAATATCCACGACAGCTTTGGCTTGTCTGTAGGCAAATGAATTTTCAGAATTTCCTTCTTCCAAAATTCTTTCAATTTCGGTGAATTTCGGTGTTTGCAAATTCTTATGGTCCAACAACAATGGAAACATATCGAAACTCTGTAAATAACCAAATATATTTTTTTCCAAAAAACAAAAACATAAATCAAAAAAAGGTTAGAAATACAATCAAAATTGAAAAATATTATTTACATTTTTTGTAAAAATAATAATGAATTGTTAAAAAGATTTTACAATTGATTTTTATTCAGCAATGGAACTTAGAAAAAAGTTCATATTGAATTAATAGCGATTAAAATATTATTGCTTACTGCGATATGTACTGTTTTATTTCGACACATCGGACAATCAATTTTACCCTGTTTAAACCTGAAAATTAAAAAAAAATCAATAGATGCTTGTTAAATATTTACCAATTCTTTAAACAATTTTCATGGAAATAATGCTAAAAAATAAAAAATAATAAATATTAAAATGAATTTATGGAAAATTACACTTTTTGTTGTTGGATGTGCCTCCACCACTTTAGCACCATTTGCTAAATGTTCCAAACAAATTGAACAATCCTCATCAGCAGGGAAATTTGTAACATATTTAATACCAAATACAACCAAAGATAGTTTGTCAATCCCACCAAAGCCCAACAATGCCTCCAAATTCACTTCTATCGATACGGGTAAATGGTTCTATTAAAAAAGAAAATCAAAAAATTATTTAGAAGCATTGTATTTTTTACTTATTTTTGATATTTTGTAATGGAAGATGTAGTGAGAAAATAAAAATTATTACATTTATTATTTCAGAAATTTTTTTTATTTGATTTAATGATTTATAAGAATAAAAATAAATAAAAATACTTTCATTAAGAAATCTATTATTTTTAATTTCCAACGAAATTTAAGATTATTATGATTTTTAAATTTATATATTTTTTAAATATTTTAATAATTTTTATTTATTTCTTTTATCATAAAGTTTTTTGTATACAAAGCAAAATTTAGCTCCGTTACAATCTTTTGCAACCATTGGATTGTAGGCTAGTAGCTCTTCCCATAAAATTTGACCCTTTTGGCCACCATACAAAACGCCAAAATGAGCATATTCTTCGGAAAGATAATACAGTGGGATGGTACAGTCCAGCAGTCCAAAATGGCTGACATTGCCCAACTTGATCAGGTGGACTTTCTCAAAATTTGGCCGAAGAATTTCTACTTTTATTTCGCGATCCAATGTTAATGCATCTAAAAATGTAAAAAAAATCATGCCATTATTTTTTGAGTTTTTAAATATATAATTTGTAAATTATAAATCCAATTAAAAAATAATAAATCTAACAATTAGGCAACGAAAAAATATTAAATAACCTCTAATAAAAAATACAAATTTCTTTATGATCGACTAAAATATGGCCGGTCTTGATAAAAATAAATCTTGTGTGTTTAAATACCTGCTGGTTGATCCATCTTTGTTGCAAGCATGATAAAAACAACCACACTATTTGCACGAAATACATTTTCATCCACATTTTTGCGCCCAAGTGTCGCCACACATTCTATCAGATCTTGATCATTCTGATTCTGATCCAGATTTTCTGATGAGCAAATCTGATCATTTTTAATGGCTAAAAAAACATGCACCATAAATAATACAATAAATCGCTACTTAAATAATAGTGATCTTAATTAAAAATAATTAATCCATCTAAAAAAGATTTTAATTCCAGAATAAACAAGGTGTAATTCTGTCAGATTTAATTTGAGATCGAAATTGTTTTTTTTTAAATTATTTTTAATTATACCTGCCTATGAAATTATTCCATTTTGAATTTGTATCAAAAATCGAAACGTCCAATTCCATTAGTTGACTCCGGCATTCGGATCTCATTTCTTTTCAATTCTTAATTTTATTTAGTTTAATTACTAATGAAAAATCATTGTCGATTCATATTTTCATTTCTTTTATTAGTTTTTTTATTTTTTTGAAATTTAACATTGCAATTGCAACCTATCTAACATTAGACTTAATAATATAAAAATTCATAAAATAAATTATTTTTAATACAAGGAAGACAAAGAATCAATCAATTCTTATAGAAGATTTTCAATTTAAATAAATAATTACCGTAGGTATTTCTTCTAAAATAAGACCCCCCTTGATTCGAAAAAAATTCCTCCAACGACGCATCTTTGAGGGATTACAAATTTATAAAAATCATATAAAATCATTTTCATGAATGCTCTTTTTGTTTTTTATAAGTTCCTGCGGTTTGAAAAAATAGCGTAAATGAGCAAAAAGTTAAAGAGAAAAATTTACAAAAAAAATCTAAAAACTTAAATTTGTAATAATCCAAAAAATTTTTGGATGCCGTGAGTAAAGCATGACAATGGAGAAAGTGGAGAAAGAATCGAAAAATCAGCAGAAGGCTCAATTAGATTAACAAATTCTTCTGGAGAGGATTTACGAACGTTGCTTAGTTATCTCCATTATTGGCTGGATACTCTAATAAAGAAGGAATTATGATTTATTTGGTTGGTTATAGCCGGTAATTTAAAAGGATCATTTCTTGTTTTAGATTTTTGATAATAAATTAATTTTTATAATGAACTGCAATTTATATAAATAAAAATAAATAAGAAAGTAAATTGACTTTAATTTTATCGGATTACTTATTATATTAAATTAAAAAAGTTGTGTTTTTTCTACAATGACATCTACATCAATTTTGATGATTCAGCCAGAAGAGTCATCTATAATATTAATTCATTTTACTTCGATCAATTTCATTTCCATTTATTCATTATAATTGACGTTTTAGTATAATTTATTATAATTGACGAATAATGAATAACACTTTACTGTAGAATAAAACGATAAAAAAAATTCGGAGATTTTAAATATTTTTATTTTTTATTTTTTATATCAAGTAGCTATCCATTTTTGCACTTTTTAACCAAAAGACTCAGCACGGTTTTTGGGCTTTTCTGTATAGATTTTTAGTAATTTTCTTTGAATTTTTAACCAATTTTCAGCGAAATTTTATTATTTTTTTTTAATTTATTTTTCGTTGATTTTTTCCCAAAATAAAAATTCTTTTTATACAATCAATTCAACCAAGAATAGCAAGGGAATTTATTGTGAGGCATGCCAACAACAGGTTTTAAGCAACGAAACGACCAGAAAACGCTTTAATTTTAAAAATAAGGTAAATGTCGGCGAATTCAAACAACTCAAACAGCACAACGAAACAGAAAAACACCAACAAGGCGTCCATCGACAAAATGAAAAAGAAACGCATCAGAAACACACTTCAAATATTCCCGACAAATTCACACTTGATTTGGCATCCACCTTGATTTCTGCTAATATTCCATTTTACAAGGTCGACAACAACGCGTTTAGGAATTTTCTGGAAAAAGAAACGGGCAAAAAAAATCCATGTGGAATGACATTGTGGAATTTTGGAATGACATGGTGGAATTTTATGTCGATATTTTAACTGATTTTTGCCGGTATTTTGCGATTTTATGTCGATATTTTTGGAAGCCCTAATTATAACTCGCTACAGAGATAGAAAGATAGAGTATTAAATTAATAAAAAAATGAGCCCAAACCCATTCGAATTGGTCTACATTGAAAGAAGTTATAGCCAAATATACTCAATTTTTTCTGATTTGGCCAGCTTTAGCCTTGTTTTGGCCATACTTTTTTAGAGAACCAATTCGAATGGGCTTCGGCTTATTTTGTAGCTAACCTACAAAGCTATCTTTTGATACCAAATCTGACGCATTTTATGGGAGCTGGGATAGATATCTTTCATCGACTTTTTTTTCGCCCAAATATGTCTTGTCCTCAACCGCCCATCGTCATTCATCCGCCGCCGCCGCTCAACAAAACAGCTCGGTAAAAACGGGTAAGACGGGAAAAATGAAAATTGGCCGCCTAAAATTCAGGCCAGGCTGCTGCGTGTGCTGTCCATGCTGCTGCGGGTGCGGCTAATAAAATTGAAAATTTGCAATTTGGAAAAGGAATGGCACTGTGCTGAGTCGTTTTGGCGAAAAGTGCCAAGTGATGTTTTTGGGGGTACTGTGTCGTTTTAGCTGGCATTATTATTACAAAATGTCTAAAATCCACAATGTCTAAAGATGTCAAAACTTTCCATACGTTTTACAGTCTAAAATTTGTAATATGTGAAAATGTCTAATACAGCTAATAAGATGTGATGTCAATTTTTTCTTAAAACTTTTCCAAAGATTTCTACAAATTTTTTGATCAATAATATTCGTTTAAGGTCATTCATTTTTGAATAGTAATCAAAGTTAAACCATGGAACACAAATCCCGGGGCGTGGGTTCGAATCCCGTGTCAGACATATACTCAAGCCCGTGGGGAGCACATCCCTTCACCTAGGTGATGTAGAGCAACTGGCGTAGAAACGGACTACTAACTGGAATATCTAACAACAGGTCCTTCCCCTTCCACATGTCAGTGACCCGACTGGCAACTCCAGAAATGGGGGAATACCGCCGACATGGAAAAAAAAGTTAAAAATTTATTAAATTCGATAATTTGCTTAATAATAAAAATAACAAAAAAATTGATCCATAATTTCGGCTGCAACTAAATCGCAATTTCCAGAGGCCGTAATGCTTATTTAAGTCCATTCCTGGTTATCGAATATGTTTTTATAGCATTTTTTTAAAATTCAACAGCCCACCTCATTTTGAACCGATTGTCATTCATCCGCCGATCACTCATGACAAGTCTAACGACAAAAATGCTCATGCGAGATGGTAAGAACGGGAAAATTAAAATTCAGCTAATGCAAATTTTGGTAAAATAAAATTAAAAATTTGAATTTTAGACGGATGACACAAATTTGACTGGAGGGCAGAAAGGATATAAATCCAGGACTAAATGATTCAAAAAATGCTGTAAAACTAATGCGTATCCGGCCATTTGGGCGCCAATCCAATGGATCAGGAACCAGATCCTATTCAAGTTGCTCCAATATGAAAAAAAGTTATGGCCAAAATACCGTGAAATTGGTCAAAACAATCTATTTTGGCCATAACTTTTTTTCACAATGGGCCAAATTTGATTGTCCGAAGTGCAAGTGGTCAACGCCCTTCATTGAATATTTATCTGTTAAATAAATAATAAAAATGATCAAATTATTTAATAGGAATTTGTGTAAAATTATTTGGTCTTGCAATCTTCGGGGTCCCCGCCGCCCTATCCTAACCAACAACACCCGTGCCAGTGGTAATCATATAGGGGTTTCCAAGGGGTGTCGGGACAACTGGACTATGGACAACTGGTCTATGGACAACTGGACTACGGACAGCTGGTCTACGGACAACTGGACTACAAGGACAACTGGACTACGGACAACTGGTCTACGCACTTATTTTTTCAATTTTTGCGTTAGCTATCACCCCTGAAGCCTTTATTTAATTCAAAAATGAATTAAATAAATATAATAAATAATAATTAAAAAATGAACATTTTTTAATAAGCATAAAAGGGCGTAAATATAAAAATAATTATTCCTTATTTTCAATTCATATTATCATTTAAAGAATTTGATTTCTAAACTAAATTTTACTTTCAAAAAAGGGACCATTTATTTTGTTGCAAAAAGTTAGTAAAAAACCCTGTATGCAGGTAATATTTATCGGCAACTCGGCGAATCAATTCATTTGAGGTCTAACAAAAGTTGTTAAAAGAAATCGGAATCGATTTGCTTTTTTCGACAAATGTGATCTTTACTTTTTTATATATATATAAAGTTTTTTTATTTCAATTCATTTTTGGTGCCTTCAGGGGTGATAGCTAACGCAAAAATTGAAAAATAAGTGCGTAGACCAGTTGTCCATAGTCCAGTTGTCC
>LDKF01001307.1:26729-37808 GCA_001026735.1 Rotylenchulus reniformis
GACGGGGACCCCCCCGTGCGCTACCCTACTTTTTAGTCATGATAAGCGAATCGAAGCAGTCAAGAGAGGAGTTGTCCCAGTTGGAGGCCAATTGGAGGCACCAAAAAATAAATAAATATTTTTTTAAATAAATTATTATTTTCACTTGAACACCGGGTCATCATTTTTATCATCACAGGTACAAGTCTTTTTCGCCTGAGAATAGGCTTTATCACTGGGGCCTTCTTTGCCTCCTCAATGCATGGCTGACAACCGTCTGGGCACAATTTGGCATGTAAATAGGAATGTTCTGATTTTTTAAATTTGTTATTTAAAGGATGAAAAATAAAATAATTCAAGAAATTTTTAAAAATTTCTTTACGAAAAAAATTATGACAAATTCCCATTGATTTTTTCATACAACTTTTTATATTTTATTTTGAAGTGATTTAATTTTCTATTTTTTTATTACTTTGGCTGGCAGCAATAGTAACAACTGCACAAGGTCTCATATTTGCATTTTCCGCCTGGCAATAACTTGAACGCACACTCAACGCATTTGTTCCAAGTAAATCATACCAATTGTGAAGATTATAAATTTCTTTTTCACAACCCTCTTTATGGCCGATATTGTACCAAACACAGCTGCGGGCCTGTGGATTTTTTATGGATTTGTTATATTTTTAATCAAACCTTGTCAACAAGCAAACAACAGAAAAAGCAATGAAACAATGACAGAAAAAATCAATATTGAAAAATGCATATTTCTGTTTAAATTTAAATGTTTAATAGATGTTTTTATGTATTTTTTAATAATTTTTTATTACAATCCATGCCTAATCCATATTGGTTACTTACAATAAATAGGCTAAAAAATTTTTCTCAATGTATAAGTTATATAGCCAATTTCGAAATATGGTGATCTAAATATTGCCAATCTTTTGTCAAACAAATAAAATGTAAACTCGAGAATAAAACATTGGGGAGGGGGCAATAATACATTCTCAAAGTTCAAAACGTTTGTTCAGTCGAACGACACCCAAAAGACCGACAACTCTGAAGATATAACCAAAAACTTTATTGCTGCACATTTTTATACCAGATTATGGAATTATCGAATTTTTTTGTAAATTGTAGGATTTAAAACCAATACCTAAGTTCTAATTTTTGTATGGGTTCAAAAAATTTATTAAAATTATATAAAAATAATGGACCATAAGTAAGCTCGATCGGCTCCCATCATTGTAAAAAAGTCATTAAAAATAATTTCAGAGGTTCGGGGGAAGAAAAAAAAATGAAAATAAAGCATCAAAACATATTATTTAGCGATTATAATCAATAAAATATGTAGTTGTCCACGCGCCAAATAATTTCTTAATAAATAAATCTCAAAATTTATAAAAAATCAGTTTGAATTATATATAGGTTTCTTTTTGTAGATATGTTGATTTTTGCGACTTAGGTATTAGTTTTCTCAGCACGTGTTTTCACAAAAGTTATAGTGATCAAATCTGATCACGAATTTTGCCTTGTTGTTATTTTCTCTCTTTCTAAAGTTTTCTCTATTTTTTGATGTTCTTCTTCTATAAAAACTTCTTTTCTTCTTTAAAAAGATAATTATCGATCATTTTCTCTTCTAAAAATATATACCTATTTTTGAACATAAAATTAGGGTAGCGCACGGGGGGTCCCCGTCACCGATCGGGGTGGGGGGGGGGGGGGGGAATCCCCGACCATTTTGACCCCCGTCCCTGATCCCCGTCCTCGACTGATGGCTCATCCCCGTCCCCGACCCTCATCCCTGACGGGGATGGGGGTGAAAATACACTCCTAAGAATGGCATATTTGAATAAATTTTAAAATATTTTACGAAAAAATAATGATAGTTGGACGAAAATTTGTGTTTGGCATTTGTTGGTGTTTTGTATGTTTTATTTCTCTGTTTTTCTCTAGAGAAACCAATTTGGTTTGAAAAATTGGTGCATAAAATTAGCTAATAGTTTGCCCCAAGTAAATTAAATTTGGTCTATTATGATAAAAGATATGGCCAAAATATATGAATGTTCTAAAATTGACCATTATGTGTGATTAATTTGGCCATAAATTTTTGATGGATTCAATTCAAGATTTATTTTGTTGCTAATTTGATGCTCTCTCTCTCTACCTTTTGACACTGATATTCTTTAAGATTGAACTGTGTTATTGAGCAATGGTGCCGAATTGTGTTGGAACCCTTAGGTATAATAATAATTTTTTTATTTTATAATACATGTTTTTTGGCCTTCATAAAATTAAAACAACCAAAAGTCAGAACATAAAATTTTGCTGTTTTTGCTTTTAATTGAGGCCTAATATGAAATTTATAGGGTTTTAGAAAACGGAAATAATCTAATTATTATTATTTTTTAATTTGTCGGTACACTGGCTTGATAAATTTAGTGATAATAATAAAGAAATATTTTCAAAATTGAAATCCAATTTTTTAGATGGGTTTCTCGTTGGCGTACTGATCTTTTTCCACGGATTGAAAATTTTAAATAATTTAACACAAATATCTTTCGGATTCATTTTAATGTCCTCATTTTCATAATTTTACTTATTAATAAATTCATGAATTTTATTTTAATCTTTCATTAACTCATAAGGATATGTGTTTAGATCAGGGGTGATATATGTTCTGATTTGTCAGAAATGTTCTGATTTTGAGGGTCCAAATCTGACAAAATTAAAATGTTCTGATTTGTCAGATTTGTTCTGATTTTCGATCTCCGTTCTTATTTTGTCCTGATTTTCGAATTTTTTTACTGAAATTCCATTAAAAAGACCAAGTTTTCTTAAGAAAAAGGACTAATTTTTCAGAAAAATGCCATTGATCAGAGATCACATTCAGGCAACCAGTCATCATTGGGGCCGGATCATTTTGTTCATTCGCCTCCTTGTATGTGCCAGTTGTTCATGGTTTCCGGTGACGATGCCGGGGTGTTACCCCCATATCCGGATACCTTGAACGATGGCGCTTTCGCTAGCGCAGAAAGCGGTACCACTCTACGAATGCAATTAAAATGAGTGGGACTGAAAAGTTTTAGGCCAAACATTTTGGAAAACAAAATCGAGTAAATGCTAAATGTAGTTTGCAAATTTTCACCTCATAAATAGCGAAGAAAGAAACATTATCGGTTCTAAAAAGTATTGAAATCAAAATGAATCAATAATATCGCAACCATTAACCAATCCATATTTATTTTTTCTTTTTTGTAACTTATGCAAAATCCTCAATTCTAGTTCATTTATTTAAATAAATTTCTGATTTTGAAATTACTTGCAACTAATGTGGTCAAAAACTTAATTATAAAATTAATTTTCTGTATTCCAATTTTTTGCGCTGCACTATTTGGATTGAGCCTTTTACTTAAACTAAACAGAGATTTTCGCAAATTTATAGAATTTTCCAAGGATGAGTTTAACATGCCTATATAGATTCCATTTTACAATATATGACCATAAAGGAATTCCGCAATTTTGCAACTTATATGTAAATATATTGCACTTTATTTTATTAATACAAAGGAAAATTTGTTATTTTAAACGTTTAGCACCTCCGCTCGCCAAAAATTTAAACATGATTAAACCGGAAATGGATAAAAATAAAAGTTTGTTTTAAACTAGAGTTAGACCAGATAATGAACTTTGGGAAGAAATATTTTACTGGTTTTAAACGATTATTGCTAGTAGAGTACTTTTTCAATGTCTTTACTATGTGATTATACGTGTCCTCTGACTACTGCTATGTGACACTGGTATATGTTTTCTCAAAAGACTAATTTAATTTTAAATATTATTGGCTTCTTTCCTCTTATTCGGACTAATTCCAATGGAGATACCGTATTCTCTCTAAAATAAGCCCAGGGCTTATTTTTTTCATACCCTCTCAAAGGAGGGGCTTATTTTGGAAAGGGGGCTTATTTTAGAGAGGGGGCTTATTTTTTCGAACCTCTCTAGTGAGCAGTATTAGGCATTTTAAATTGGGCTTGGGTAATAAATTTTTAATAATTATATTTTTGGATTAATATGGGTATTTTTAGTTACGATTTTATGGACCATTGTCAGATCGACTATATTTCTTCTTGCTTCCAATTTAGTTACTTGCATAGACCACAAATTTTCAGCCTTTCCATATAAGGGCGGGGAATGTAAAAAACTTCTGTATTTTTTCTAGTCTAACAGAGTTTTTTTTTTCCTCAGTTGATTCATTAGATAGGTGGTTAATTTGGTGATCAACTGTAAGGGCGTCGAAAAATTCATTGTATCTTAAATAGGAGAAGTGACACAGGATATTTTTATTTAGACAACTTTTAGACATTTTAGTTTTAATGAATTTTTTGACATCATGTTGCATTTACATGAACGATATCCATTTTGCACCTTTCGCCCAAACGACTCAGCACGGTTCAAACCTTTGTATCAAAAAGGTTAAAGTAATTGAATTGAATTGAACAAATCAATAACCTATGTTTTTATAGGTACGATTTCATTCAATGAATAGAACGTGTTTTTTTTGCCAGAGCAAAAATTCTGATTTTTTTAAATAATAAACCTACAGCCATAAAAATAAATTCTATTATTTTTATTTTTTTGTATGGCATTTGAGTTCTGCTACTTGACGTCTTTTTATTATCCGAGTAAATATTCATGATAAAGGCTAAAAAGTCAAGTTTTTTATAGGTTTTAATTTTGAAGTTTTAATGGAATGAGATAGTTTGAAATAAACTTTAAAAAATTTTACACGCATAGTTGTTTCTACCTGCTGTGCTTCCGTCATCCTATTCGGCCGCCCATTCAATATCTGTATCACTGTTGTCATCGTTTTCGATGTTTGTATCGTTTCTTTTTTAGTCGAAATTAGAGTTTGTAAATTTTAACTTCATAAATAAAAGATAAGAAACAAGTGTTCATTTTTTAAGAATCTACTGAAATCAAAATGAATATGAAATAAAAACTCAACCATAAGACTGTATAGCAGGGATGGGCAAAATCGAATTATAAAAAACGGTAGGCGGTAGGCGGTAGACGATAGATCACAAAAAACGGTAGGATAAAAAACGGTAGACGATATCGGCAAAAAAGACGGTATTCGGCGGTAGACGGTAGACGGTATTTTCGAAAAAGTTGAAAAATTGATGTTGCGATGCAGAAATAAGAATTTTTCGTATCTCTTCATTTATGTGTCAAAAAAAATTCGTAGACACCAATTTTCAATATTACAAAAATAGGATTTTGCTAATTAAAATTTTGGCGGCCCCATTAGGTGCCACTGGAGAAAATTTCGAGAATTTGCGCCTTATCTTGGAAAGGGGGTATGATCAAAATTTTTACGAAGGAAATTGTTAAATTTTACGAACAAGAGGTCGAAAGGAAGTCGGCAAAAAATCACCAAGATGCCAAATTTTTCCTCTCTCGACCTTCTAAAATTTTTGATTTTGTATTTGAGTGAGAAAGAACAAGAAATCCTTCTATCCCCACCTATAATCCCCACTGGGAGATGCTGGCGACCCTATCGGGAGAAAATTTTGAAAATTTTAGATACTTTCGGTAAGAAATTTGAATAATATTTTGGTATGGCCGGCGGCTCCGATAGGGGCCGCCGGGGAAAATTTTGAGATTTTTGTTGAGAACTCCATTCTTAGGGGGGCATTTTTATGGATCTGCCACCCAATTCTTAGGGGTGTATTTTGGCGGTATTTTGGGAAAAAACGGTAGACGGTAACGGTAGACGGTAGCCGCCAAAAAGACGGTATTCGGCGGTAGACGGTAGGCGGTAGACGGTACGATACCCATCCCTGCTGTATAGAGTTTTTGTATATAGTTTCTCTATGCCAATCCATGGGGATTAATTTTTAAATTCCTAACCTAACAAGGGAATATATCGAGCTGTGAGTATTCAGATTGAAATTTAGCCCATCCTATCTTGTAGAGTACCCTCACATTGCATCGTATATTTTTGGTTTTTTTGGCCCGCTAACATAATGAGGGGTTGAAAATTCGGTTTTAAAAAGAAACGGTCGTCCATACACGACTTTATGGTTTAACTTGACATGTATATCGGATCATATCGTAGTGTATCGTATCGTATCGGGAAAGTCTTGTTTTGGGGTTGATTATCAAAGCCAACAAAAATTATACAAAAAAATAAATATGAATTAATAAATATATTGAATGAATAACCTAGTTAGGTGAATTAACTCATTGTCGATTGTATTTTATAATGCCAGCCAAGATGATTTTTCTTATTTAAAATGTGAGCAAAAATAAAAAATAAAAATTTGGAAAAAGGTAAAAACGATTCAAGGAATTTCTAGTAACTAGTGACTACCAAATAGCTCTAGCTTAATGGTGGAATCTCACCCGGTCAGGAGATATCGGATAGGAGGCCAGGACAGGAAGGTTCTTGGTTCATTCCCAGTGGCAGCCTAGTTTTTTTGACCATTCCTCATACTATAGTTTCTATTTTCTACCACGAATTCCAAATAAGTTCTTCCCTGGTGTTTCTTTTTGGAGGTTCTGAATTTGTTTTAAAACCTGCTGAAGATCCCGGACCTTTCATTTAGGAATGATGAATGATTTGCCGGAAGAAGAAAAGTACCGTTTATACTGGACTGGGCTTCTGATTCATCGTCGCTCCGACAATGGAAAGTTTCTTTCCATGTCCTTTTTTAGTGGATTGTCGACTCGATTTGTGAATTTCCTGAATAAAAACCGCTCCTCAAACTGCACCAACTCATGGGCTCACCACATGTCAAGTTACCCGCCAGAACCAAACAATGCACATTCGCCTGAACTTTGCGTCGCAATTGCTCTCGGACATAAAGACCTTAAAGAGGTGTTTTTTCCGATTAATATCTTTATGTTTGATTTTTTAGTCTATTAAATTTAGGGCCTTTTAAATCAAAATGCAGCTATTATGCTGGTTTTCGCGGCTTCTTTTGTGAGAAGAAAGGTCACTGATGAAGGCTAATCTCACAGGTTCTTTACAGTCTGATAGATTAATAGATTGCAAAAAATAATTTAAATAAAAATTCTCCTAATATCAGAAAAAATTTTCAAATAACTTTTAAATGTTTGAGTTTTAACACCTTCAATTTCTACAGAAAAATCAACAAATTTTACGGAATTTACAGTATATGTAAATTTTTTAGAATCTTATTTGTGCTATTTTCTTTGATATTTTAGCTTTGTAATAAGATTTTGACGATTTATTAGTTTGAAAGCCTATCTTTTAGTAAATTATTTTTAAAAAAAGTCTCGGTCACGAATCTCAATCTCAAGTCTCGGGCTTAAGTCACGGTCTCGGGATAACATATCGACCCTATTTCATCCTTAGTTTTGGTTATTGTATTAGATTTGTTATGATCCAGATACACATTGGCATTGAATAAACATTTATTCTTGGAATTTTAATTTTTTTATATTCTTATACAAACAAAAAAAATATTTAAACAAAAAAAATATTTTTTAAATTCTTGGAAAAATAGACCTAATATTGGTAAATTTTTTGTCCGAGGAACTTTTACAGAAGGATCTTATGCATTTAACTAAGATTAATAATATAGCAAAAATTTAAGACAAAGCTAATATAAGAAATGTTGAAAATAATATAAGAAATGTTAAAATGCTAATATAAGAAAATTATTCACTCAATAAAAATTATTTCTATTAAATGAGCTGGATAAAAACTTGATTTAATTTTACATTAATACATTAATATTACCATTAAGAAGGTAGAAAATTTTTAAAAGACAGTAACGTAAGTGAATAATAATTTTTTTGAAATCAATATTAATAAATAATAGTGCTCAATTTAACCCGTACAATACTATTTATTCTATGTCGAAATTGGTACGTATTTCCCTCTAACATTTAGGTATCAACATGAGGCGGCTGTTCGAGATGTGAATTTGATTGATATTATTCGATATTAATAATTAATTAATTTTCTCTTCCGAGGTTTTTACTCCAAATTTCACATCAATTTTGGAGTTTTTCCTCAAAAAATATTTATTAATTAATAATGATTCTTTAAAATGCTTGTGATTAATTTTTTAAATGTCATTCAGTGGATAAATGATAATGATCAAATTTCCAAGTCATTAATTCATTGTTAATGAGAGTTAGGTAGAAAAAATCTTGTCATTGGCATAGTTACATGCAGGATATAAAGCCCACCAAGAAAAGTCAGAAAATAAAACAAAAAATGTTTTTTTAATTATTTATAAATTTAAAAAGTCCCCAAAGCATCTAGGTTATTTCCAAGATAATATTAAATATAATTACATAGGTATATTCAAAAAAGTATAAATTAATAGAAAATCTTTTTGGATATTTTTTAAAAATTATTATTAAATTATATTTTATAGTACAAATTATTATATAATAATAGCGCATTCTGATCGAATTAGCAAAACTATCCAGCACAGTTGTAATCTATATTTATCAATGATTCATAACAGCAAGTAATAGAAAAGGAATGGGTTTGATTAAACTTTTTGGTCTCTTTCAAATGTAAATCGACAGTGTTTATTTAGTTAAATCGTACAAAAATGAAGACAATAAATTAAATCTTCTTATTTTAGATTCCCTCTATTCTACTATTTTATTTTAATATAACTAACTCTTTAATAATATGATTTCAAGTTTTTTTATATGTATACAATATTCATTTTCTATTCTAAAATAATAAAAAAATGCTTTGCATAAAAAAAGAACAAAATACTAGCTGATAAATATACCTAGACCTATACAAATTATTCTCAGTAAAATAATGGGTTTTTGAATTTTGAAAAAAAAATTATCAAAAATAAATGAATGCGCGAAATAAAATTTTAAAATAAATAAAAAATTAGTTTTATTCTGTTTAGTATAGTATTAGAAATCATTACTCTATGGCCAGCAATTATATTAATATCTTGCTATTTAATCTCGTTATTGCCCGGCTGATCTTCGACCATGGCATAGGTATTTACAAGTTATATTAACTAAACTTGGATTTGCTATTCGAAAATCGATTTGTTTTTGGTTTGAGAAGAATGTAATTGAAAATACAATAATTCAACCAAATTATTGCCATATTTCAAAACTACTACAAATTATACTATATTTTTTGTTCCTTTTGTTCTTGATTACATTGAAATTTGAATTGCGAGGTAGAACCGAATCAAAATATTCATTCAAAAAATGAAGATATTAGTTAAATCTTTCCATTATTCATTCTATTTCTACTTGTTTTCCCATTCATTTACCTCATACAATTTTTTAGCTTTTACTGAATTAAAAGAAAAAACAAATGCAACAATGGTGGTAAGGACTCCGACAACTCCAGTTCCCCATATTGTTAAGGTCAGAAATGTTGCTATAAGATAAATTTCATAAGGTAAAGGGATCGTGGCCGTATCTATAACAGGTGTCAAATATAACCAGTATAAAAAAGCTAATTGTGCAAAAATCAACCGTGGTTGGTCGTTTTCCCAAAATCGGCAATATGGCTCAATTTTTCTACCAAATGTCAAAAATTTGTACCCACCCCTTCTCCACGCCGAAGTTGAAATATATAATTCCCTGCAACTGAATCCCCCTCAAATAGACCCCTTCTGGAGGGGTGTTGAAAAATATAACCCCGATGGGTTATAATACAGGTTATACGGTAACTATTTTTCACTATTTCTCACATTTTGGCATTAAATTCGCGGCATTCAGCACATGTTTCTTTTTAAATCTATATTTTAATTTATTTAGTCCTTCCAACTTCTTTTCAACAACATCAACTTAGCAATTACAATGAATTTCACCAGTCAATGTCCGACAACCACAACATTGCTGATATTGACAATGTCCCGACGAACTGGTTTATAAAACGGAATGCCATCCGACAGACATGGATGAACGAATCGGTACTTTGGGAAAGAAATTCTTTTCGAATCACTTAAATGTTATTTCTTCCGTAGATTCCTGGCCAAAGTCAATGGTTTTTGATTGCGGATGCTCCTACGGAAAGCGCGAAGGAAGCTTTGGAAGTGCAAAGTCAGTTGGAAATGGAACAACTTGAACACGGAGATTTGATTTTTTTGCATGGATTTGTCGATCTTTATGCACATTTGCACCTTAAGGTTAGCGTGGAATGTTTATATATAAAATCGGGTAAAGGCGGAGCTCCTCATGATTGGTGTTTTCTTATCATAATAAAAATTTTAAAATTTCTGTTTAGCGATTTTTCGGTATTTCGGGAAAAAATCGAACTTTTTGTTTGAATTTTGAAAAAGTAAAACTATTAAAAGGTAGAGCATAAAATTCTGCACAATGGTTTTTTAGACTATACTTTCGACCTAACAAGTTTAAATAAAATTTTCGGCTAGTCTACATCATTTTTAAAAAAAAACCCCATGTTTTTTTACGTCCCAGCATCCTTTTTATCTTTCCAGTGGTATTCCGCGTTGGAATGGCAACAAAATTTTTGTATGCACACCGAATTTGTTCTGAAAACAGATGATGACACAATTGTGCATTTGCCGCGTTTGAACCATTGGATTGAGCAAAAATTCCGCAAGGAATTGTCCAAAAATGTTGCAACCTATTTCGGTTATGTGATCAGTGGAAAAACGCCATACAGGGAAAAGGAACACAAATGGTAAAACGGATTGACTAGAATAACATCATGTAGTGGGCTAAAAACACAGAAAATTTTGGATCTTTTTCTTGATATAGATGCTGGTTGGTGCTCATTAAGGAAAATTTTAAACCATGTTAAACCAAGTATAAAATAAAAATAGAATTTATACTTATCTTTCTGCTTTTTTGGTTTATCGAAATCCCAGCAAAAATTCGAAATATTCGTGAAAAAGTCCTTTTCGTTCACAAATATTTTTCGTAATAATTCTAAAGACTAAATTTGTCAGAGATAGAACATAAAATCTATACATCCTTTATAATTATATCCTAATAAGGTCAAAATTTACCGTTTCAATAATTGCACCACAGATATTACCTCATTTTAATGATAAACAACGAAATGTCTAAAAATCTATTAAGACAAATGACAAAATAATGCCAATA